>JAIPMN010007839.1:0-10489 GCA_020650975.1 Apostichopus californicus
CCCCCCCCCCTCCGGCTCCTACCCCCTGACCCTCTCCTTTATTCTCCTCCATCTTTCTCAGATTCGATCAGTCAACTTGAAAAAAATATATATATATTTTGGAGCAAAGTTAGCCATCTCAATGTCATCCTTTGACTCGTGTATCAAAGATTTTACCATAAACTGTTTGAAGAAAAAAATCGCACTGATGACATATCTCAAAATGACAAGAAAAAAATGAAAAATGGAAATGATGATTCCATCGAATTATTCAATGAATAAGCATTTTTATACTTAAATAAAATATATCAACTTTGCGCCTTTTTATTTAAATTTCCATTCGTTTCCTTTCTTTTGAAATTTTGTATATTGTCTTTTGTTGTGTATGTAGGCCTTTTAGGTGATTTCATTCTTAGAAAATATCCGGCCAAACCTCCTTCGCCTAATTATATAACGTTCGTAACATATCGATGATGTGTGTAATTTTTGAGCGTAAGGAGGAAATCAAAATATTTACGACTCTGTATAATTGAGGAACCATAAATAATGCGGCCGTAATCGTACAAATTCCATGCGACTACTTTGTTTTCAATTGATATATCTAAAAGGCACTTTATAAAAGTAAAGTCTACATTTCACATAACTTAGATGTAATATATTGATTTCAAAGCCTAATCCAAAGCTTCGTTTGGAAAAAGGATATACATGGACCGATTCTATTATTAAGAATTCGAGCGTGGTACGACGAGAAAATATCACGAACATTTTATATCATGTGATATTTACATTTCACAGGTAAATTTCATTTTAATAACATATATTACATCACCCAAAAAATGTTTTATTTCGTACATGTAACCATTGAAACATAAAATAAAATGTATATGGAATGGTGAAAATGAGCAACGTGCAAAAGCATGGACATAATACTCACAAATTGGAAGGAAAATTGGTAAATTTTACAGTATTTATTTATGATTATTACGTATTAACTATTAAACATAAGAGGTAAATGACACCCAATGTGTATTTCAATCATTTGTAACAAACTAGGGGAATTCAATAGCCCGAGTCGATCGATAAACTACTCACAGTTTCGCTTTTATCTCATAGAGTTATTTTACTAACCAGTACATATTACTCATCAGGAAAAAAAAATATATATAAAACAGGTCCAGGTATCATTTCAGACAGTCTCGTCGTAAGGGTGAACGAGAAATATAATTTACACGTGTAAGTTCTAGTTAAGAATGAATGATCCTTTAAAATAACACCAAAACAAAAATTGACACCAAGTTCTTTGGGAGTTCGGTACAATACTACTTATGTTGTAGTCATAGAATGTGATGGTGGATCCAAGGAAAAGGAACAAAGAATATCATTACTTGAAAGTAACATATTCCTCGTGATCTTGCTAATATTCACATCAAATACTACACTGTCTCCGTTTCCGTTTTCTCTGTTCTTGCACCGAGACGTGGACTGTGCCGGTAGCCCATGCTAGTCTCATCAGATTGGCCCACGATCGGTTGAAGGTAACCTGCGCAATTAGCACTCTTATCTGGTCTTTGAGAACATTTCTCTGGGAGAAAAGCATCTTGAAAGGCTTTCCTGTGTTTAGAGCTAAGGATACTGTAAACTATCGGATTGATTCCAGAATTGATATAAGAGAGAATACTCGTGATTTCACTGATATTCGTATAAAAGTCGGTATGAGTAGCAGAAGGTGCTAACGTACTTTTGATGATAAAGCTTATCTCCCGAGGAGATAGTAAAGTGAAAAAGATGACACCATTTGCTATCAACATCCAAGCAATTTGGTTTCGAATTGCTGTATTCCGAAGTCTTTTCCCTGTTAGGTCGGCTCTCTTAACTGCTGCATTTAATCCACTTATAATACAGACGTAAAGGCACAAGTTAGCGATCAGCAAGAACACGAATGGAATAGCCTGCATTGCGTCCGTATATGTGGCCTGCCAATCGCTATGTGGCAAACATATTAACCACTTCCTATCCTCGAAATCCTGAAATGGTGGCTCTTCTGGCCATTGGAGCGTGCTACAGTGCAGTTTAGAAACGGAAGGAATAAATGTCAGCGATAGAACAAATGATGCTAACCAGCAACCTATGATGATGTTTCTATACGTCGTGGCGTCTCGTTTTCTTTGGTAACGACAGACTGCGTTAAATCGTTCGATCGAAACGACTGTTATAAAGGCTAAGGAAGCAAAATAAGAAGCACTCCTTGCCAGTTTGAAAGTTGAACATCCTACGACGCCATATGGCGTGTCGTCTGGTGTGATGGGTGAGTAGAGATAACCCCAAAACCTTTCCCCGATCGCAACGATTAGGAAGAGAAGATCGGCGATTGACAGATGGACAAGGCATTTATTCGTTATTGTCTGCATGCTTTGAGAATGTACTACAACGTAAATGAAAGCTACATTGTTGAGTACACCGAAGACGAATACGACTGGCAACACAAACCGAAAGATAGCAACTTGTAGGTCTGTGTAAAGTAAGCTTTCAGCGCCATCCGCTGAAAGCATGATTGTGGGACAGGAGTCGTTACTATAGAAAACATCGCTTGTACTATAATTGCTCATTTTGACTATAGGTATTTATGTGAACTTTGTTTGTCTATCAACTTTACCAATGCTTATCGGTGTATTACAACATCCAATGCGACTGAAGTCGGAAGATACAGACACTCAATTGTGAATACATAGGTTTCGCTCCTCCGACGTATTAAGATGTTCCGTAAATATTTTGAACAAAACCTGCTGTATGCGGTATAAAAAAAGAAATCCCAAACGAGCAGTTTCACCTGTTTATGCTGCAACGTTGATCTGTTCGTTCTCCGATTCTCTGACTTTCTTTATCTTTTCTGTTTCAAATGCTTTGCTGTATAAAATACTAAGAAGTTACTCTGCAATTCAGGGCAACCCACGCAATTAACCGACAGCAAAATAGATTTTTCATTGACAAAGAGTCCAGATATGAAACTTGTTTAATGTCGTATATAGTTTTCTCGCTCATATGTGATACTTCATTTTGTCAGTAAAAGTTCTTCAATCATCTCTGTGGAGCTGACATCACGTGATCACACTATGAAAAAAAAGAGGAAAGTCAAAGGACAACATTAATCTTCTGCACAACATTTCATTAACGAGCAGTTCTAAGATTTCTAAAAGTTTGGAATAATTATCTGAACGTTGTGACCTATATATATTTCTTCATGTAGTGATACCTATTAAAAAAGATTGAAATTCAGGGGCAAACCATTCAAAGGAAGCGAAACAGAAAACATAAACTAACATAGATTTCAAGTCGAAATCTGTTGTCCCTTTGGGCGAATGATTTAGGCTATAGAATGTTTTATATAACGAATCAAGTGTTCACTTTAAACTCGCGGTAAATATTCCATAACATTTGACCCCGTACGTGACCTTTCCAAACTTTACGACACGGCTAAGACAACAAGTGCTTCTTTTTTATAATTTTGTATACAGCTAATAGTTTTACTAGTTTTACTCTTTGAAACGTGGTATCAAGTATGCTTTTTGAATGGCGTAAATGAAAAGCGGCCCATATACTCAGTATAGGACTATATAGATGGGAAAGCAGATTGTATTAGTGCTAGAACTACTGTCTGAACATTGCAAATGAAGCGAAACAGAAATCATAAACTAACATAGATTTTTAGTCGAAACCTGGTGTCCCTTTTAGGCGATTGATTTAGGCTATGAAATGTCTTATATAACTATTCAAGTGTTCGCTTTATGATTGTATTATTACTAGAGCTAGGTCTGAATATTGATTTAGACATGGTGGTCTAAGAAGATTTGGATCGCGAGTAACAACAGAGGAAGCACAGACTGTTTGTGGTCATTTAGTAATAAACTTATCTACTGTATAAACTTATCGTTGCAAAGTCTCCCCGTTGTATGTTTCAGTATTCCACACTGCACCCTGTGCTGTGGACGCTTAATATACTGTGATCTGTGTAACATATTCGTTATTATACCCTGCAAAGCTAATTATGATTTGCAAACGAATGGTATGAAGGCTGCTTGGCAAACCATTCTGTAAAACTTTATTGTGCTTACATAGTGCATGGACCTTAAATTCCATTTGGGGGAGGGGGTAGAGGGTGGTGTGTGGAGAGGAGGGCGGGAGATGATATCCTCTTTTCATTTTAAGACTCCTTGCTTGACCAATGACAAACCAAAAGCACCGTAAGTGCTAATATTGAAGTCGAAGAATACCATTTAATTGTGTAACAATTAAAGAGTCTTCAAGTGACAGTCACGAAACAAAGATACACTGCTAGGTTCTTTACATTCTCTAAAATTGCTAGTGCAATATTATGGTTTTACTAACATCTTGCATATTTCCTCCATGAGAACCGCCCCTTTTTAGTGCCATACATACCATATGCTAAGCTTCCTTTATTTTTAGGGAGATATGGAAATGGTGGTGAGAGAAGGTGCCGGTATAGTGCAGGTATAGTGCAGGTATAGTGCAGGTATAGATCCAATACCTCTATTTATTCAATCCACGTCTTAATTGTTCTACTGATCGTTGTGACCACTACAAAATTTAAGATATTAGACATTATTACGTTCATATATACTCTACCGCTTCTGTGTATTCTATCTACAGACCACGTGCTTGTTAATGTAATTCTTTCGCATATCCTTGCTTTTTCTTTTAGACTGGTGCAGTATGCTTTAACACCCTTTTAAATATATCATACGTGTAATTCATAATTTTGCTATCCGCAATTATACCAGCCATTATCGATGATAATAAAAGCAATTTTAATTCGATTCTCACTTAATGTAATGAACGAAGCACCTCGACGTTTCCACCTATTTGACGTTTTCATATAGGTCTCCATGTGCGTGCTCTTTTCTGTTTACAAATCCCTGAATCAAGTTAATAACTATCGCGTGAAAGTGTTCACATGCAAACACGAGTAAACTTTAACGCAGAGAAGTTGGGTGAATGATTCAAGGTTCCACCTCTGCAATTTCGCCGAAACAAAAATTCATTTCAGAAACCACAAGTCAAGGTGCTTAAAAATTAAATTACATTTACTTTAAATTTTGAACATATGTTTGAAGAGGACTCTTCTGTTAATAATATTTATGAACGGACTTGTATATACTTCTAGTGATGAACCCATGCGGCTGCTGGAGATTCCATGTCGAAGGTCAAGTTTCGCGGAACTATAGATCAAACCAATACGATAGCCGCCTCTGTTTATGTCGTTCGCGATTGGGAAACCCTATATTAAAAAGTGTATTAACTAATAAATATTTATTTATGTTCCCATAACAGTTCACTCTCTATGATGTGACGATCTTTTCCACCAGCACAAACTGTGGTTATTAATATCTGGCAAGCTGTGTTCATATAGAACCTCCTTTTGATACTTTCAAAATATCAAATGAGACAAAACTAAATTCTCTTGAGTTTTTAAGGTGATGTTATTTGTACAGGTATTAAATGGTGCTCACCGAACCCCAACGTGGTATATTTTAATTGCATTAATAAATAATCCAAATATTAAATGTATACTTTTAAATTTAAATCGACGAGTGTAAGATCGCTTGTACGTTCATAAAATATATATTTATCTATATGTATAAAGCATAACGATATTCTTTCTTTATCGTTCTACCCTCAACTATACCCCACGCAGCTATCACAAGATTTAATTCTCTGGGAACCCCTGTCAATCATATTACATGGCACTATATGTATTCTCTTGGTGCAGCAATATGTGTTACATGACAGTCAATATGTTAATGCGTATTTCGATAGGCGACATGGTAACTAAGTAATCCTTTAAGGTATAATTCTCGCTTAAGACACGTAAAATACCAAAGAAACAAGATTTAACGGAATCGAACAAAATTAAACTAAATTTAAAGGGAATGTACAGAGAGGCCAATAGGAGCATCTCTTGATGATGTAAATAAAGAAAGACAGACGAAATTAGTTAATATTTATCACTATCATGCAGTGTGTAAACACAACTAAGGTTAAGGTGTTAGAAAATGATATAAAAAAGCGCTAAAGGTTGTGTAACTATTGCGGTCATTATATCGTACGCTGCAATATTGGCACCACTGCGTATAGTCCCTTTATCATAACATAATATTTATTAATAATTTATAGTAATATAGTTTCTTTCTGAACGTGTCCCATTTGTTTCTGATTTAATTCATTATTGATTATTATATAAATAAATGCATTTTTTCTAAGAATGCACTATTTTATAAAATCAGTAATTAGATGTTAAATCTAAAGATTGTTTTTAAGCCTATAACCAGTACCCCCAGTAATCTTTTCGTTAAATCCATATTAGCTTCGCTTTCGAAGTTGCACGCTTAACTTCGTTGCATATTTCACTGCACAAAACATGTACTGGAGACATATAGATAAAGCCTATGCCAATTATTACTTCAACGACCGTTACTAATGAATATTACATGTGGATCCTCCTGGTAAGCTTAAAGAGCATATACCTGCAAAGTTTGTTTCTCATAGGCAGTATAGACAATATATTCTCAAAGGTAAAAACATCATTGTAATGAAGCAGTGGGTTGTGTTGCTTGTCAATCTTTCCTTCTTGAACTGAGGTTCACTTACACTTAGGTTGGAAGTGATGAATCAAACCAGTTATGCTATATTATATCATAAATGAGGCTTGACTATAGAAGCTCAGGCACTCTTCAAGTATTAATCAGATGCAAAAAAACAAAAACCAATTAATTTTTGTTAATATGTGGCCATGAACGTTTACAATAAATTATTACACTTTCATGAAAGTTCATTAGTGGTAATATCTATCGTGTACTACAAATCAATGCAAACATTTTGTATGATGCGTTATTTAGAAGCCATGCACGCGGTGGTAACGAAAAAAGCAACTGGCTCCATCATTTGAAAAGCGATATAATAATACAATTTTTTACTTTTAGTGAAAGCATTGCTGATTTACCTTACTCAGTGCAGTTGGCAGTGTATTTGGCAGTATGTGTTAATTCTCCTATAGGTTTCAGCATAGCTTTTAGTTAGGTCTTAATTGTACACGCTGCCATTCCTCATTTTCCAGTGAGTTAGTTCAATTGTATTCTATTGTATCGTGTGTGCTGAGGCTGTTCAAATATACCTAATTCATGTAATGCTAATTTTCAAAAGACCGAAACACGTTACCGTATGCGGCTTTATACTACAAATACAAAATACTAGGTTACCATAGATACAACCATAGAGTTTTCATTACAAATCAAAAACACAATTTGTTTTCAGGACAAAGGCGTTAATAACGCGTTATGTGCGGTGCGTCTTTGTGCAAATGCAAATACATGAAGAAAATTTCCTAAACGAAAATTGTTCACATTTCCCTAAGCTGTGCAGTGGTCAGCAGACATATTCAGTTACTAGCAATACGCTAATAGATGCAGAGTTAATAGAGAGCTGTAGCTCTCTCGTGTTATTACTACTGCCATCAGGGGGCTGCAGCTCTCTGCTGTTACTACCATTGCTACCATGAAGCTGCAGCTCTACTACCACTGTTATTAAAGAGCTGTAGCTCTCTCGTGTTACTACTACTGCTAAGAGGGAGCTGCAGCTCTTTCGTGTTGCTACTAGTAGCAACACGAGAAAGCTGCAGCTCTACTACCACTGCTACCAAGGAGATGCAGCTCTCTCGTGTTACTAATACTGCTACCAGGGAGCTGCAGCTCTCTGCTGTTACTATCATTGCTACCTTGAAGCTGCAGCTCTACTACCACCGCTATTAGAGAGATGTAGTTCTCTCGTGTTGCTACTACTTCTACCAGGGAGCTGCAGCACTCTGTTGTTACTACCATTGCTATACCATGAAGCTGCAGCTCTACTGCCACTCTACTACCACTGCTACCAGGGAGCTGCAGCTCTTTCGTGTTGCTTCTACTGCCATCAGGGAACTGCAGCTCTAGTACCACTGCTATACCGGGGAGCTGCAGCTGTCCGCTGTTACTATCACTGCTACCATGGAGATGTAGATCTCTGCTGATATTTGCCCAAAACGAACCATGAACAATGAAATGGAAGCTGGTAGATACATTGAGAACGTTTAACTTCACAACAGGTATATGCACCATAAATTTAGTCTCTAGACTTGAATATGACATGGACGATGTAATTTCTTCGTAAATAGTTTTTCTTAGATGTGTTTGAAATAGTTTGTATATAGCCTATACGCCTTTAATAACAAATGCAATGGATGTTTTCATCGACAGCTACAATGAACTAAACTCTCTTAAGTGTCGCATTGACTTGGAATATTCTCCATTCGCTTTTGGTCACATTAAGTTAATTGGAGTTTTGGTTCGGCTGAGCTATCATTTAACTGGCGAAGATGTAGTGGCTATATCTCATTTGGTTGTTTGTTTTTAGTGCTTTTTGCCCTCTCGATAATACACAACACATAAGTAGCTACACAAAGTAATTAGATTTGCCTTAAACCAAACGGCAAAACGTTACCGAATAACAACGATGTGTGAAATCCTCTTTGCTAGGTTTTCTGCTGTAAGCTGTCTTTCGGTTAAAATAGTTGTATATTTGTTGATGAACGTTAGGTTGAAGTTTGTTGTTGTTGTATATTTATTTCAGATTTATCATACAAAAACATAAGTTCCTGTGGTGTTCTTTTTATACCCTATTCTGAATTAGTATTAGTAGTAGCAGTAGTAGTAGTAGCAGTATTAGTAGTTGTAGTACTTCTAGTAGTAGTAGTAGCAGTGTTTGTATTAGTATTAGTAGTGGTAGTGGTAGTATAGTAGTTGTAGTAGTAGTAGTAGTAGTAGTAGTAGTAGTAGTAGTAGTAGTAGTAGTAGTAGTAGTAGTAGTAGTAGTAGTAGTAGTAGTAGTCGTAGCATGGTAAAATAACCTATTTATAACGATGTGGTCATCCCACCGCGTGTTTTTTTCTTTTTGTTCAAATTGTGTCTTATTCTACACACTGAAATTGATTGGTCATTGGCGATTGCCGATTACTTACTACACTTGATGAACATTTTCTGCATCTTTAGGAGAAAAACACATTCTTGTTGCATTGTATATTGCTGAGATAACCACATCCTCATTTCACTTTATATTTCTGAGGTAAGCACATCCTCTTAGCATTGTATCTTGCTGTGATAATCATATCCTCATTGCATGTTGTATTGCTGAGATATGAAATTGTCAAATGTTGTGATATTGGGTAATTTATTCTGTAATTTGCTAAAGTTTTTTTTTTCTTATTTTCTACGCCTTTCTTCATTCCAGTCATTTCTTTATACAAAAACTCGGGTACCAGTAATACTCAAAAGTGATAATATTCACTGCGGTTAGCGTAAGAGCGAAAAGAAAAGTCACGGTCAAGAGGTGGATGCGATGGAGAAGATTTTTTTCGTTTAATAAAGAGAAAATCTCAGTATGGCAGTTCCCTCAATTTAAGGTTTATTGCAAGCTTCATGACTTTTATTGATTACGTGTTTTGCAAAGGTTCACCAGTAATCCGTGTTTCCAAGCCTATACGAGCATTCTTAACATGAAATAATTGAAACTTGCCAACAGTTGATCACAATATAAAATACAAGGTTTGTAATTTATTCTTTTTTCAAACAAAATAAGAACTCAGTGATGAAATTGTATTCAATCACTTATGGCTTCTTTCACATGTCATGTCATTTTTGTTCGCATATGAATTTATCAATTTTATTTTGGTAGTTTCATTTTAGGCGCAATAAGTAACTCCCAAGGTCGTATAACGGCCATCGACAAGGACATTCTTACTGCATGTGACCAATATATATGCATATTATTTGAAAAACTATATAGTCTAGCTACTAAGAAAATTATATTGCTTTGGTTGTATTTATCCAACAGCAATTGTATGTGTTGAAACTATACAGCACTCTGGGTATATTAAAATCTAATAAATGATTTTATTTCTCAACTATGATATTATGTTTGAAGGTAACGATACAGATTTTTCGATAAACCTTTGCAAGAAATTGTAATAAAGTGAAAGAAATCGTGGTTTAATATGATAAGCTTACCGTTTAGTTTGTCATGGCTTTTTGAACGGTACATATGTACAGAAGATGTGTGTGTGTGTGTGTGTTTTCAGCATGTCCGTGGATTATGTATTTATGGAAGTAAGTTATTTCCTGTAACCTCCACGCTAAACAAGGTTTGCTCTTTTTTTTCAGTTTATTCACAAAACATAGTTTTCAGATGCTCCAAATTTCAAGTGCTCATTAACATGCATTTGTAGTGGTAATATTGATTTAGAGATAATGGATGGATTTTCATTGCTAGTTTCAGTTTAAAACACTTAAACGAGAAGTTTCTTCAGGTCTAAAGATGGAAAGTAGTATATTCATGACAAAATAATGTCCTCACTGCTGCAGTTTACACTGTAACTGGTTTATGAGTACATCTTTTTTTGTTACACGATATA
>JAIPMN010007840.1:0-23013 GCA_020650975.1 Apostichopus californicus
GAATCAAGTACCCTGAAGCAATGGTTTAGGAGCAATTCATCA
Source organism: Apostichopus californicus (assembly GCA_020650975.1). Lineage (NCBI taxonomy): Eukaryota > Metazoa > Echinodermata > Holothuroidea > Aspidochirotida > Stichopodidae > Apostichopus > Apostichopus californicus. Next base: position 43 of record JAIPMN010007840.1, read on the forward strand.
CTAAAAATAGCACATTTTTTAGTGAAAAGTACAAAAATTGAATATTTTGACACTTTTAAGTTGACCTTACTCCACAAGACAATATTTTTGTAGCCTAATTTTTTATTTTCCTGTTCTATGGGATAGACTCTATAGGCATCTGTAATAAAAAGGTAGTAGAATGTTTAATTGCTGAGAAATGAGACCTCAAAAGTCAAGAAAATGCCAAAATGCCATGGTGGCGACAAATTGCGGAATTTCAAAGTGTGATAAATCGGCCGATTGTAAAGCAATGCAACTGAAATTTTCAGAATATGCTTATTTCATGGTGGTCCAATCATACAATAAATTTGGGAATTTTTCAAAGATGTCAAACTACAACATACTCCAAAATCTGGTGATTTGATATGGAATGACCCATATATTTATTTATACATATAGCCTATATAGTCTTTTAATGATCACTTACGTTAACGATCACTGGTACGCGTGTTTAGTGGATAACTATTATCAAATGTTTAGTTAGTTAATAGCCTAGCTTAAGAGAACCATGCATAGCCTACGTGTTGGTATATGTAGGCCTATATATTGTCATATACCAGCCTGGGAAAAAGTTACTCTCTCAAAGAAGGATTTCCCTGATGGGAACTTCACTGAACCGTGTTATCATGCATGAATAATCAGACATAATGAAACGGAAAGAAAGGCTTTCAATAAACATGGGGATCCTGTGTGGCATCTACAACGAATACAATCACAGTGAAATGCAAACCAGATCAATAAGAACGTATAAAGCAGAATATAACTTAATTTGGTCATTGTTACACCAGATACCGCTTTTCAGATACTGAAAAGTATATACCACGAAATACTGACAGTATAAATACTTTTATTAGTTTGGAAACATGTTGTACGCTATAACGACTATAGGCCTATATACGCCAGCCTGAGACAGTGAACCAGTCGACCTTCTGGCGTGATACTGCAATAGTAACAGTATAACAACGTGGTTAATGTTATATGTTTTCTAGACCGTGGAAGTCACGTGGACCAATCTGACCACAATGTGTACTATAACAATTGCTACATAGGTGGACAAATCGATGAACTCGGGCTGTTTGCGGTGAAATCATTATTTCCTCTCATTTTACAAGTATACAAGTAATATACAAGCGCGCCTGATTTTTTTTAACGATTTGCAATGTTATTGAAATGCTATATAAATGATTACATGACGACAAAGTGTGTGACAAAGACAAGGCTTACTGATTACCCCTGTTCACTCCCTTTTATATACATACTTGGTTGCTTTATGCCAACTACGCTCCAAATTTTCTTAACGTACAGAACTGCAATTTATCGGCACATTCATCCGACGCGGTGGATCGAGTCCGAAACGTGAACGGCATGGTTATAACCTTGGCTATATGCTCAATCGATAAGCTAGAAAACAAAGAGCGCGCAAAGTGACCAAAAAGGCTCTCTGGCGCAACCATCACTTTATAGGTCTGTGAGTAAACTCTGAAACCAATGCGCAATGCGCGCACAGAATGCACATCCTGTAAATTTCACGCAAGGCCAATTAACTAAACAACATTTCATATGAAACTGAAAGTTAAGGGGGAACGTTAAAGTGTACGAATAATTGTAAAAGACGATAAAATTGACATTAATTCTTGTTTTTTTAGCCTATCGCTTAGGCTAAGTCCTGATGACTTTGTGTTATTCGAGTAGTTTTTAAACTTCCTAACTGCAACTGTGCAATGCAGAATATGCTCATGCATTCAAAACAATAGCACTTTACCGCTCCATTAGACACAAGCACAACACTGAATGTAATGTGTACACCCATATGCACACACACAAATACACAGCAATCCTTCACGTCTTTCCAACATTCTACCCGGATCGGGGTGTCTAGATCATATAATAACATTGGTGTATGTAGGCCTACATGTGCTATATACTGCCCATGCAATTAGTCGAAGAATAAATCATTGATTACAACACAGAACATGTTCTTTGTTCAATATATGCCCATTTGTTTGACACAAAAACAAAAGTAAATTCATACCTCACAGTGGGCTAAGTTCAAGATAGATTCTTATCATCGAGAATGCTATGAATTTCTTGAAAACGCATGTGCGCATTAGCTCTGCATGCAGACGGAATTCATAAACATCATGCCGAGAAGATCGGCTACTAGGAGTTAGCAATTCGGTAATGTACAATACGTACGATACAATTAGTACAGTGGCGTATACGCGGATGACGCATATAGTGCATACATGCTTTATATTCGTTTACACAACTATACCGCACATTTACGGTACAATGTACACGACACTAGGTCACCGACTATTTAATATCGCTGTACTGTAGGCTTTGTAGGCTACAAAGGATTACATAATAATAAGACCACAAAGGATTGATATTAGCATATTACGTCGTGCTTATGTGTTGACCATCAACAGCCTGCTACATGAGCTTAAGTTTTTCAATGAAAACCCTAAATCGTCGAACTATTACAATTGCCAGATAAGTTTTTTTTAACCAATATGACCATCTTGCGTAGGGAAGTTGTTATTCGGCTCTGTACTGAGGCCCATAGTTAACCAACTGCAACAATATTTTAACACTCCTCAATGTTTTGGATTAACTTGGAGGCTCAGAGCCTTTAGGGAAGTACTTTTAAAAATTTCAAGCGATTTTTAGCATGCTAATATTTGCGCCCAATACGTAGGCCTATGACCCCTATAGGTTGGCATCAGACACAATATAAACTTTGTCGTTTAAAAGTCACTACACGGTGCTTTTCTTGTGTACGTGTTTCTTTTCTTTCTTATTTACATTGTTATTTTTGCCTTTTGTCTTTGCTGTGACGATTTAGTATGTATCAGCCGTGAATTAAACGTAAATTGCAGCTGTGAAGATCAACTTCCAGCTTGAAAACCAATACAGAAACAAGGCTTCCGCTAAAATTATTACTACCTCTACCAAACCAATCTTATCAAGTCCCTCAACCCTTTTAATGTCTTGAAATTTAGATAGGAATGTACTTGAGATAAGGTTTAAAAAAAAATTGGCACAATTATGGTTTGTGCCAATCAATAAAGAGTAAAATATAATGTCTCGATCGTAAACAGGGACGAAAACGATATACCTTAAATTTGATATCGTTCTTCTGTGCACCCCATTAAGATGGCCGCCTCCATGTATTCGAAGAAGGTGCTGAAGAAGTCTTTCATTGTAACGATTTACACGTTTTTATGTGTATTTTGTCCAATCTTCGTAACAGATTGCTATGCAAAAAGTGATAATTCTGTCGCAGAAGGTAATTTTACGTGTGTTTTGTGTTCTGTGTAATTTTGCCGTCGGTCTGTTCTACACGTCATCGTAATATATGTTGTTTGGCTTTAATGTGTGCATCTACCAATTGCGCTACAAGCATTCTTAGGCCGACGCAAACTGAGACTGTATGATCATAGGTGTCAAGTTTGTTTAGTTCGTTGGACTAAGTGGTATGGCACCGATTGTTAACTGTTTCAGGATTCCAACTTCGTGAGCCTATCCTATCTGGTAACTAACAGGAATATTTAAAAATGTTCCATGGAAATGTTTCCAGGGCTAGGCCTTGATAGTCTTTGTCCTGCTGTGTGTAAACTTTTTGTAGCGTTTCTTATAAAGTTAGTTTTATCGTGTGTTTAAGCAAAATCAGCGCAGCATATTTGGAGATTTGCTCAATTTGGTATCTGCACTACATGATTGAATCTGTATTTCTTTGCACTTAATTTTTATTTTCAGATGAGTGGTCTAAATATAAAAGCTTAATTGATGATGCCTTGAAGAACTATCAAGAGTTTACTGAAAATGATTGCTCTTGTTTTACCGAGTAAGTCGTAAAGAGAGAAACTTCAAACTGGTACAAATATTTGATTATTGATTAAGTTATACTTAAAGAGCACTCTACTTACAATATTGCTACAGCATATCAACACAGGCTCTGTCAGTCATGTGAGGCCACTACAACCTCACCCTTTACTTTGTGTGTTGTGACAGTACTACCTTAAATTTAACAATTGTAACACTATTTTGTAGTGTATTGGCATTAAATTGTACTGCAACTACATCACAGGAATCATTTAGTGTTTTCTGTTCGAAGAATTTTGTCTCATATAAAATACTATGGTTCTGTTTGTGTACAATCTGCTATGCATCCTTAAACACTTGTATAGCAATTTGTTCATTTTAGCTAGCATCTTGCGATGTGGATACCCCATAAATTATTCCCTGCATTAGCGTTTCTATTACAGAGTCAAGACTTTCCCTTAGTTTATCTTGCAACTACAATAATTTCCTTTGCTTTTTGAAGAGTAAAGGTATTACCTTAGTTTCATCTTGTAACTACAGTAAAGGTTTTTTGCTTTAATGAGTAAAGGTATTCACATACGGTACCTTTAGTCTGTAGTGCATTACATTTATTTTGATAGTGTAAAGACATTATCTTTACATTGTAAGGTAACATGGTCACCGTTTCCTTTATAGTGTGATTGATGAAGATCTGGCGCCATGGAAGGAGAGAGGTGGAATCTCTCAAGATGACATGGATGCTGCCAAGTCAATGGGGACAAAGTACCAGATCATAAATCATAAACTTTATCGTGGGGAGAAATGTATGTTCCCTGCGAGGTAAGAATTAAATATACTTTTGTCTTGAACCTGGCCAGATAATCTAAAAAAAATACTTTTGTTTACCCCATGGGATATAGGTGTCAGTGACATTTCAGAGATTACATAGACCACATTAAGGAAGTCTGAAATGTCCAGTGTGTCTCCAGGCTCTAACATTAGTTATGTCTGTGTTTCTTGCCCTGCTTTTAGAGCTCATTGCTCGTTTCAAGTTTGATGAAGAATGAAGAATTCTCTTGAATCACAACAAGCTGAACATATAACAGTTAGTAAAACAAAAAGTGGTACTATTATTGTTTTAATTGAGTTAATTACAATGTTTTAATTTTTTCATAAAAGAGAATAAAGGATTAAAAGGAAGTCTGTCGCATACGTATCAGTATTAAAAAGATGATGTTTCCTCAAAGATATCGGTAACAACCACAAGGATACAATGAATTTCCTCATATAATATGAAATAATATATAATTTAAAAATAATGAACACAAACACAGGCACTCTAAAGTGTCAGCATCAAGGGGCAACCTTGAAAGACAACCTCTGCCATGTCCATATGCATGATTGAAATCCAGTAAGATTTCTTCTCTTGTTAACCTGTAAAGCTATATATGGCTTTTTCCTTTTCTCTTTCTTCATAGATGTTCTGGTGTGGAACATTTTATCCTGAAGAACATACACAAGCTTCCAAACATGGAATTTATTTTAAATCCTAGAGACTGGCCTCAGAGTCCAAAGCCAATTAATCCAAAACCTGTCTTTTCATTCAGCAAGGTAAAAAGCAAGCATTATCATTTCCCTTTTCTTTTTCCCCCTCCTTTTCCCCCTGTTTATTGCCCCCTTTGACAAGAGAGTTCTGTGTTTGATTTGAGTCACATTTGCCTATATTTAATTTTTTAAGGATCGACAGTATTGCAGCATGGTGCTGATATTTAACAATCATTTTCTCAGTGTTGACAAATAAAGCAGTAAGTAAAATTTCATTTCTTGTACTTCTTATATCACAGGTGAAAACTCAGCATTGGGATATAATGTATCCAGCTTGGACATTTTGGGAAGGCGGACCAGCAGTATGGCCCATTTTCCCAACTGGGCTTGGAAGATGGGACCAGTTTAGAACAAAGTTAAACAAGTCAGTGTCTGCCATTGATGTTTTATATAGAATAGGCATAGTCAATACTCCTCTGAATGTTCTTAAGGCAGATTGGCTTGTGACATGGTGACAACTGTTAACATTTAGTTTTCCTGACATGGTTGGATGGGGGTGGGAGAAAGGGGGGAGGGGTTACTGGATGGTTAGAGGCAGAAATGGTATTCTGGTCAGTTCAAAATGAAAGCCAAGTGCCACAAGCTGTCCCTTTGGTCCTGTCAAATCTTAAGGTAGAAAAATATAATTGGAAGGGTTAGTAATGAGTAACGTGTGGGATGGGGGGGGGGGGGTACGGGCAATTTGAATAATGACATGTAAGGACAATTAGTATATCAGATTTAACCATGGGCGTAGCTAGATATTTTAGGGGGCATAAATGCTTTTCTCTGCAGGCGAGCAGAACCTACTTTCTAAACTCAAAAACATATTTGTAATAACTTTTAGTTTATTGGGGAGGGGAGGGACACATAATTTGGGGCATCTATGCCCTCTGCAGTCCCCTTGTGACTACTTCACTGGGGTTAACATTCAATTTTGGCAATGCCTGGATCTTGGGCTTGTTGTGATTTCATTCTTTTTCAATGATTATCCCTTCTTTGCATTTTTTTTCATCCAGGGAAGCTGACAAGATACCCTGGGAAAAGAAAGAAGATATTGCATTCTTTATTGGCTCAAGGTAGGTTATCTTGAATGCAGACTTTTTACATACATGCACGACCTACTCGCTCTTTATATTTTGGTCAACTTCATTAAACAAGGGATGACAAAATCACAAAGTTAGCTGAAACCCAAATCACAAAATCTTTGTTTACAGCTCAAATTTTGGTTTGATAGAACTTTGCATCGTTGTGTTAAAATTTTGCCAAAGTTTTTCCAATTACACTTTGAAAATGGATCACATTGGGTAGTCTCTGAATTTCTGATAGACAATCCTCACTAATATTTACCTTCCCTACATAACTGCAGTTACCGTATTTTCATTTTTTATTGAAAAGCGGGATACTCCCTCTCCTTTCAAGAAATTTTGGATTTGAAATAGGGTTAATATGTGACCATCAATCTATTTGTGTTGCAAATGATCATACCTGTGCTTTCGAAATGGGCTGCATATAATGATGCATTAAAAACATGTTTTTAGTCTGCATATATTGTAATATATTGTACAGTGATTATTTTGAATGGCACAAGGACCTTGAGCAAATCAGGAAAATTTTAGTTTACCGATTGGACAATATATTTTTGTTTCAAAGACAGGACCATCTAGATTAATCGGGAGGTATGCTAACCCTATGGGTAACGCTTTTGATTTGTCCTTATGTGGTACAAATTTGGGAGTGATTGCTTTGCTTACAATATATTCTTGACTTTCAGGTTCTTTAACACGCATGGAAAGTTTCCGGCGTATGAATATTATCTTCCTCTGATAATAGTTATGTAAAAAAAGTTAATATCATTTCAGCCCAATTGTCAAAATGATGCCACTTTACATTCAATAACGAGTTACTTTCCTTTCAGAACGAGTGCTGAAAGAGATCCTTTAGTACGCCTCTCCCAGTCAAACCCTGAACTAGTCAACGCTCGTTACACCAAAAACCAAGCTTGGAAATCAGATGCAGTACGTTACATATACTTTGTGTGTTTTCATAACGTGGTGGTTCCATTTTTTCTTTTCTCTTAGAACAGGATATTTATGTAGGTTTGGACATTGTCATGGTAACTTGTACCAATTATTTGAGTCTTTCTATCTTAGTTGCAAGAAAAATCTACACTTTTTTTTTAAATAATATTTCCCCATCAGTTTGCTGTTTGTTGATTTGCTTTAAAATATTTATACAAATTTCATTTAAAAAAATAATAAATGTCCTAACTTTAACTTTTAAAATAGTATCACTGAAAGTGAAGAAGGAAAAATTCTCATTTGAACTAGTTATTTGGGATAAAAATCCTTAATAGACAAAAGAACAATTAACTATTGTTCTTTTCGACCTGTCATAATAGTGTATTTCTAATTGTTTTAAGATATGTTCTATTTCTTTTTGTTCTAACAGGATACATTGTACTTACCCCCTGCAGACCCTATAACACTCGAAGAACATTGCAAATACAGGTTAGTTTTTTAATTTATGCTACGGGGTGGAACAATGGATCATTTTAATCTATGTATCAGTGACGGTTTAACTTCCATTTTGTGGACTTGACAAGTCTAGGAGGTATTCTCATTACAAAAGAATATTTAGACAAAATTTAATGTACAAATACCTCCATATTAATTATGTGTAACACATTTTGCCATTACAGATACCTATATATTTATTATGTGTCACACATTTCTCCATTACAGATAGCTATATATAAATTGTGTTACACAATTCCTCATAATGGTAACCGATGTATTAAATGTGTGTCACACATTTCTCCATTACAGATACCTGTTCAACTTTCGCGGAGTTGCTGCCAGCTTCCGTTTTAAACATTTATTCCTTTGCGGTTCCCTTGTCTTTCATGTCGGCGACCAGTGGCTGGAGTTTTTCTATCCAGCACTCAAGCCATGGGTTCATTACATACCTTTACCCTCCAGTCTGGAGAATACCAAGTAAGGTTCCTAGCAAACAGACTTATATATTTTTTTGGTCTTTTTTGTTCCATGTCACTTTAGTTATGTTTTCCTTCAAACCATGGTGACTGCAAATCTGTTTCCGTATGCAGTAGGAGGGGTTGTGGTGTAAACCTCCGAAGAAAGAAGATGAACTTGGCTTGTGTGATAGTGTTGTCGATTGTTGCATATTAAACGGAAACATCGACAGAAAAACGAGGATATTAGATTAAGGCACAATATGCATTCCTTCACCCGAAACCAACTGTTCCCATTTACTTCTCAACCTACCCTATCCCACCCCACCCCACAACCCAGCCATTGTTTCATATTGAACTGAAACACAGACAGAAAAACAAGGATATACGATTAAGGCTTAATATGCATTCCTTCACCTAAAACCAAATTTTCCCATTTACTCCCCACCCTACCCAATCCCACCCACAACCCCACCCACATCTTCCTCAGTACTTTGACATTCATACACACTACACTCCTTTTGCTATTTAGTTTCATTTAAAATTTTTTTTAATGCAGCTTACCGTATGTATCCTTACTTCAATATTACAGGGAGCTGATTGAATTTGCAATGGCAAACGAGGACATCTCCAAGGCGATTGCTCAAAGGTAACTTAACACGGCTTGAAAATTTGTACCAAATGGTATTGAAATCAAAGTGGATGATGCAAAAGCTTGTCATGATAGGATTTGGTATTTATTGCATTGTAATTTTAGAGACTGAAGTACCCAGCCTAGGCCCTCCCCCCCATCCCCCCCCCTTCCAGGCTACTGTGCCCCTATCTGTGCCACCATCATGTCCAAAAAAAGATGTTCCAAGTTACAGGACATAAGCATTGTGCCCCATCTTACATTGTTGGTGCCCTCCTTAAATTGTTTCTGTCCCAGCCTTAAATTGTTGGTGGCCAGTTCGTAAATTGTTGGTGCCTAGGTTGTAAATTGTTTGTGCCCACCCAGGTCGTAAATTGTTCGTACCCGATCAACCCAAATTTCGTGGCAACAGGCCCGTGTGTCACTAAAATGTGTTGGTATCTCAAAGACAGTCATTCTTTTCAAAGCATGTTTTTATATCGATAACAGTAGTGTGTAAATCATGAACAGCAGTCTGACTGAAGAATAATGAAAAAGAAACAATGGACAAGAGATGAAAAATAATTATTGGTTAGGATGCGATGAAACCAGTGAACTCAGAAATTGATTAAATTAATATTTAGCTTCACATAAACAACACACTGCATCTCAGAAGGATAAAATAAAACACAATTTTTACCTTAGATAACTCTGAAAACATGTTATATTAGGACACCCAAACCTTGTGATTTGCCAACAAATAAAAGCAATATACTGTAGGAATGAAATCTTCACTGGAAAAAACTTTGTTTATTGAGGTCAGGTCAAATTATCTTTTTAAATTTATTCAGACGTTTTAATTTAAGGAGGAGTAATATATCAACCTAAAATCCAGTCCCCAACATCATCCTTTACAGATTTTCTTGCTTTTACAATTTTTCAATCCCCACATAGGTTTAATACATGATCATGTTGTGATTTCGAACAAACACAAACAACTGAGTTTTGATTCATTAAATATCAACATTAATCGTTTCTCGAACATCATGATTTTATTTTAGTTATGAGTGTTTTTGCCGTATGTTTTTCTGTAACTAACGAGAAGGATTTTTTCTCTTCGTGTTAAGAGGCCGTGATTTTGTTTCTAACGAACGACAATATTTTTTTCTCTTCATGTTAAGAGGCCGTGATTTTGTTTGGAACCACCTGAAGCTGGATGAGGTGGAATGCTATTGGCTGAAGCTACTTAAAGACTATGCAAAGCTACTAACCTATAAACCAATAAGGGACAAATCCCTGATGCTTATATCACCTAAGAAGGATGAGTTATAGAGAGGTTAGTTTAATAGAGATTTGTAAACAAAAACATATACCTATATATTTTGTTATGCTTCTCTCTTTTCATTTTTGCTCATGTAATTGTAACAAAAGAGAATTAAAGATGGCAAAACAAAAAAACTTACAATATTATTTACAAGAATTATTGGCCGACTCTTTAAATTTTGTCCAAAAAACACTCTATTTTCTGATGTTTTTGCCATCTAAAACTAAGGAATTTAGACGTGATCCGATGACATATTAGATTGAAGCAATTGGGTGGGCGGGGGTGGGTGGGGGGGTTGGGGGATGTTAAAAAGTTTTTTATTGCAGAGAAATTTCTCAGTGTGGTTGAAGCAGGCAAGAACTTCCTTGTATGCTCCAATATTTTCAGTCTATATTCATCTATTTTGTTTTCTTCTTCACAGTTCTCATCCCGCATTCACAAACAAAACCAAGAGGTTGTTAATAATTTCGACGGGAGCATTGCCTAGTACTTTCAAAGACAGGGTAATATGGATCTGCAAGTTGAAAGATGTCAAAGATCAACACTGAATGTGCTAGTCGGAAGTTTCTTTTAAGATGTGTTTTCATTTTCCTACACAAAACATTTCTTTTTCTATTTTATTCTTTATATGGGGGTTGGGTTCTATTTGGGAAATTTATGGTTATTTTTTTATTTTGAAAGTAATTTGTGTAAGAAGTTTAAAATATCATGTTAGATTTATCTCTGATCAATAACTGCCATCTAATTCTAACTTTGCCAAAAGTTTGGAAGGCATTCCACTTGCATTTGTGTCGGACGGTGAACGAACGTAGAACAAATATGAGGAGAGGTAGGGGGAGGGGTAGTTAGGGAAATATTACAGATGTGAAATCTGCAGGAAATTTCTCAATTCTTTTGTTACATTGTTCTTTCAATCATAGATATTGGAACGAAAAATAATTTCGCATTTGTTACCTAGGAAACTATTGAAGTGCTTCTTTTCAATCATTCCATTTTCAGGTTTGAGACTATTAGTGTCGGCTTTTAGGTATTTGTAGAAATTAGAATAAGACGACTTCTTTTGGCATGGTAAGAGTTTTTTAAATTTGTCTGTAAGCCTTTCGATTTGAAATCGAGAGACAACAGAATTTAAGGAGGTAGACACATCAGACCTCTTCTGAGGATACATGGGTCGAATTAGGGAAGGAGAGGCGGGGGAAGTTAATTAACATGAATAAGATTTAGTATTGTTAAGGAATGCAAAACATAAATGAAAAGAAAATGTACTTAGGCTTAAAGTTAGCTTCTCAAAACAAGGTTGTGGATGAGGAATAAAAATTAAAAATTGAATTTGAAATGTCAACCACATATGTGTGTAACATAATAATAACATAATAATGATGAATTAGTCACATATATATATATAGATGATGATAATAGAATTTTTAATTACAAGAAGAAAAGACAAGGAAAATGTCTAAATTATTTTATATATCATGCAAGCAGTGGTTTCTTCAAGAGGAAGGTGGAAGGTTGGGGTGTGCCCATGGACTCCATGTTTGTTCCCTCCTCCCCAATGCAATTTGTTATGTTCAAGGAACAACATAGGCAAGCAGATACATTGAACTTTTCCTTCCATTGACTATTAATTTACGTACGTCTCCCTCCAAATTTCTGCTGATCTAAGATGAGAACCCAAAACCTCTTGTGTCAAACTTGCTTTATCCGAATTATGTGCTCCCCCCCAAATGTTGATTTACTTTTTGCCCCCCCCCCACACTTCCAAATGTATGAGTGAAGCCACTGCTTGAAAGACATATTTAATAATCTGAACTACATCTCAACTATTTACAGCAGCCTTGAGTGTGAGTGATTATAAGATTAAAAGTTGGTCATAATAATAATTTATACATCAAAGATCAAAAGTAAATTTTGCAGAAATACAGATAGCAGCTGTTTTGTTTATGTAATTTATGGTTTGATTATGTATAAGTAGGAAGATACCAAAACAAATTCTGTTCTCTTTGGGGAGGGGGGGCTGTGGGGCAGTGAGGAGGGCTCAATGATGGGTCATATGTATCCAAGTTTTTATGTAAAAGAGGACATGCCGGGGAAGGGGGATGGGAATGGGAGGAGGGGAGGTCAGAGATGGGTAACCCCCCACTGGACTATTAGTCGCTTTGTCATCACTATCACATAATTTTAATGTTTTTGCAAGATTGCAGTACTAATATCATAAAAGTATTTAATTTGCACATTGTTTGTATTCTGTATATTTTGGTAGTAGATTTCTCATAAAAAGAATCTTTTTTCAAAGAAAATAAACTTTTCGCCTTTGAAAACACATTTGTGTTGTTTCTTTGTTTTGTTATTTGTTTGCTTTGTCTTTCTTCGTTGTCATGGAAATTTCAGCAGGAATTTTCAACGGTTAATAAACACTTCTGTCAGTTTTGGGTTTGAAATTCGAATTGAAAGTTTAATAGTATTCTAAGTTTTAATCTTGAAATTGAAATTTTTAATATTTTGCTGATAAAGAAAGGAATTCATTTCTTATTGCTAAATTAACATTTTCCTATAATTTCACTCGCTCCTTGTGATCTAACCATGGGCGGGAAGGGTTTGGGGGTTATCAATGGCTTCTGAAATAAGTTTTTAGTAGGCTACACCAAGGATTTTGTCATGATATGAACTGCAACATGCTACCCCATAAAAAAAAAAATTAAAAAACAAGGTTAAACCCTGTCCTATTCTCAGTAGATGCTGACAGTGTTATTCACCAATAACTACTGTTTTGTCCACTCAAAGTATTACTCTATATAGAACTGACATTAAAATCTCTAATATGTGATCAACGTCGTGGCCAAGATAACGGCAAAAAGTAGTCTAACCATTATTGAAAGTTGCATATCCGTTGCATCGGACGGGTCTTCGGTGGTGAGCGCTTCCTCTCCGGGATCATGGTAGCCTGGTAACCAAGGGGAATAGTTGATCCATACTGAAGTACCGTTAGCAGCTTCGATTAACTGTTAGATCGAAAGAAAGAGGTAAAAACAATAGTTGATATTAGAGATTAATTCCTCCCTCCATGGCATTCAGACAAGGAAACCAATATTATAATATTATCATGCCCTCCCCTTACCCCCTCCCCTTCCTCTCTGTCCGTCCCAGATTGAACCCTCTTTCCCCCGCCCCCCCCCCCTGCCAAATACATGTTTTAACATCAAGGCAAGATAGAAGAGAGTGGTTTCTATAAGAGCAGATGACGTATGACACATAATTAATTTTGTATATATAGTAAACCGTAAACAGGGATGTGCCCAGGATTTCCTGAGTGCCGGGTATACTGATCGCCGTCCTGGGGGAGGGGTCTAAGGGGGGAGTGGGTGTCCCCCTTCCCTTTTAGACATTTTTCGATTTTTAAAGCTGCTCAGATGCTAAATGCTGGAACTTGTGTAGCTTTTTAAGCACATACACTAGTTTTGCTAACAATTTACATTTTTTTGTTTTGTTAATATATTGTTAGGAATGTCGGGATTTTAGATGAAAATAGTGCTGGGCGGGATTCACGATTTTTAAGACAGTGCTGGGCGGTAATTTTTAGTGCTGGCGGGGCCGCCCAGTGCCGCCCAGCGTGGGCACATCCCTGCGTAAACCTATATAGTCTAATAAACATGCCATCAGTTATGTACCTCAGATGCAACACAAACCTTAATGGAAAAGTATAACTCGTATGATTTTGTTTACAATGTAACACAAGTGAAGTAGTATGTTGAATGTAATCCAAGGTTGCTCTGTTGTTCATATAAAGTTAAAATCAAGCTTACTTTTGTTGAGTTAGCAGAATTGATAAAACAATGGATGAAGGCTAACATTTAATATACTGCACCGAGGAGCCGTCGTAATCGTCAAATTAGCCTTAAAGGGGTATTCCACACATTTCTTCTTTTTTGTTTTGGACTTTAACTTTAACATTACTTTAACAGGCACATGTTTACCTTTTGGTGTCTGTGACCATTGTGTGGTACACTGAATTTATAAGATGGTGGGCATACATTTTCTGTTATGGTGTACGGACCACAGGATTCGCTCATTATCCAATCATTGGGATCGTTGGCATTCTGACATGCGTAGTGCATTCCTTCGTCACAACCTACGACGTACCAGCGATTATCTTCACTACTGCAAGAAAAGAACGAAGTATTTGGTTGATATGACATCACGCAGGTCTGTCTCGAATGAAAATGGCAAAATTCGACAACGTAGAAAAAGTGTCTTAGTCACTCTTAACCTATTTCACAGGCCAGCCTTAAACGTCATCAGTGCTGTCCATAAATATGTTTAGCAAATCAAATAATAGTCACACATATTCAAACTTCAACAATCAAGTTACTGCCATCCCCGGAGTGTTTGTTTCTCTCTTGGACATTCTATTTTCTAATTGTATGACCTTTAAATTGCAAGTATACATATTCGAAATTTACATATATCACACAAATCACAACGATGGTATGCCAAAAATACGATATTCTGTTGAGTAGACAATTTTACGTTAACTTACACATTTTTATGACAATGGCCAAATAATCGAGTTGCTGCAAACGTTGAGGCGTAACTTGGCAACTCGAAAACTATCAAAACGTCGTGTTGCTGCAACTCGACAATTTGATAATTTTCGAGAAAGATGTTATATTAACGTTACTTGTCAAACTCGACAAGTATCGTAATTGTTTAAGTGTTGTCGTACTATATAGTTATGTCACAGACTACAACACTTTCTGTCTCTTCAGGACCACCGTAGTTGTGTAAACGAACGTTTTGTTTTCGTGCCCGGATTCTTTATCTCAGATGACTATTCTTCAATTAAGTACGGGGGGGGGGGGGGCGCCAGAATAGGGTTATGTCTAGAGAGGGGCCGAAACTTCAAGGGCAGTGGGAGATGTGATTGATCAGTTTGTTTCACTTATTCAGCAGAAGGGCACATTTTAATTACAGAAATAAAAACAAGCCACATTTTATTACCAAAAAGAGGCACTTTTAATTTTAATGAAATGGGGACTGGTGGTGGGGGGGGGGAGGGGGGGTACGTGCCTCGTTTCCCTCTGCTTCCACCCGTCCTTGAGTATCAAAACTTGCAGAAAGAGGAAGTTAGGGTACTAGTATGGATCAGTTCGGTGAAATAAGATTCGTTTGTTTACTGTTTTTACATATAAGGCGATGGGCTGAAAAGTATCATAATGTATTAAATTTCATTAATTTTCAACTTCGCTCAAATAGCAATGATAGGGTATAACCAGTTTTTAATTTTCTTAAATTGCTATATGATCACTCTGAGCAAGTGTTCAAGTGAGTAAGCTATGTAATATTATCTTATCTCTTACTTGATCTTTATACAGGAGTTTCTCGTGAGGGGTTCTGATGGTTCACTCTCAGCCCAGGTATACACTGCCGTTTTGATGAGTTCGGGATTGACATGATCACATGCTGGGAATTCTATCCTGCACTTCATCATCTCACTGAGGTCAGTGATAACCCCCACTCGAGTTGGACCGTCATAGTCAAGAAATCTGCAATAATTCATTCATATAAAACATCATGATCGGACGCATATATATCATGCAATATTAAAATATTTGTTTTAGACTTTAAACTTTGACCTCCTATGCCAGCCGTGATCCAGAGAGGTGTGGGGTCCTTTTCAATTTCAATTCCCCCTCCCAAATTACATATCAACAAAGGAATGCATCTACTTCTTTCATTAATTTATCCACACTTCCTTTGAATCAGCTCTAAATAATTAATATATAAATATATATATATATATATGGAAATTAAAGTTCACAAATAGTTATTGATACGGTAGAGGTGAAGTGAATATTTACGGGAAGTGTGAACTATCACTGTAATAGCGAACTGTTTCGTTGTAAGTTCTTCCACCGCACTCAGGATACGGAGTGAACTGCAAATCAATCAATGGCAGATAAATGGCATATAACTATATATATATAATAAAATAAGTAACCATNNNGTATGCCCCCCCCCCCAATTCTGTCAGCCCACGTTTCAAAACAGTTAAGAAATTTTGTTTTGCAAATATAGGTCATGCCTGTACCACATCCCGCAGAAAAGCGCTGGACCACCTTAAGTTTAGCTCCGCCCCAATTTTTGACCGTGAGCTCCAGTCATTCTAAGATCCTGACAAAATAGTTTGCTTCGATGTATACTATATATATGTACATGAAAGCATTCTTACCTCTTTGAATGGCCGATCGGTCCAATATATTTTATGAATGAATAAATCCCCGTGAGTGAATACTTTGTCAGGAGTATCACCGGAACTGGCGGTTGCGATGACCACGTTTTTGCCGTCCTAAAAGAAGTTAATATCATCACAAACGCAGTGAAAAGGAAAGAGAAAGAGCCTTAAACATCTGAACTTATATCGTACCAATAAAACATGTGATATTTACTGAATGTTATAGAGAAAATTTACAAAAATGTTTTATCATCGGAAAATCACTTCAAGGAAATACCACCTGAAATGTCAATATATCGTGTCCTGTGACCGAAAATCGACAAAAATATAACATATATATATATATATCTATATATATACATATATATATAGTTACCTTTTTCATTTGTCGGAGTGTTGGCCAAGTACCTTGGTAAGTTTCATTCAAGTCACGTGGTGTAAGTACCCTACCTCCAAGGTAAGTTTTGATTGGTCCATTCACTAACTGATCATACCCCTGGTCTGACTTCTCCTATGAGATGGGAAGAAAACTTGAAAGATACCTTATTAATTTCATGTTGTTTGTTTGCATTGCAATGTTAAGAACAATGTTTAGGCCCACAGATGTGTACGCCGATCTGACTTGACACAGGCCAGGTGTGGTTGGTGAGGGGGGAGTGGGTGACTGTAGGGAAGGCATAATAAACCCAGTTAATAACGGGATAGGAATGGGGGGGTTCCCGTATCTGGTCTGATATGATTTGTAAAATAAATAGACTTGAATGTATAGAGAAGTAATCCAGTGGCTTAGCTATACAGGGTTTGAGGACATTGGGTTCCAGCCTTACATATACCAACAGTAACATGATGAATTATGAGAGTCAAAGATCCTATACATAGCAGGTTATCATACTCAACTGGCGCAACACGTTTCATTATTTTGATACACATTCTACATAGACAGTGGCTTAGCTGAGGTTTTCAGGAGCCCGATTCAAATGTGAGAGCTGGGGCAGATAAACACTGCACTTTATGCATAAGTCATAAAATGTAACTTTATAGAGAAACATGATAGATCTGGAATTGAACATGCGCAGTTAATTTGTCAACTAGGAAAACTAGTTAATGTTGTTGTGCAATAACACAGACTATGGCATTTAGGCAAGTTGGTATACTCATTCAATTGTTCGTTCAAAAACATGCCTGGCAGTTTCAACCTTTGGCTCAAAATTTCGGAGTCAACCCTTGGTGGCTCGTGGACAATGGGCCCGTAGTTTAATGAACCAAATGAGGTGAACTAATAATATACTTAGAAGTTACTGAACGTATGCCATGCTTATATCTAGACTTCGCAATGTGACACGATACCAAGCTGCGGCCGTTTATTTCGTCACAGTCAAATACACAACTTACGTTTAAGTATATGCGTATACTTTCCTGCGCGTTACTCTCTAAGTTCAACCAATCAGCTATCTCCTTTATACCGTCTGCAAATAGTTTATCATCATCTTGGCAGTTCATTCGAAAATTTTCGGCAAGGTGAGCTAGACGCATCTGGAAGAGTATGAATGAAGGTCAGAGTTCAAAATAAGATCTTGTTATAAATTTGCAAACATTTTAAAACATTCTTACCATTATTATGAAAGTCAAGACGATGTAATGGCAAACTAAATATTAAATACCACCACGTATTCGCCAGGGGTATCAATATTTATGTTCGGCCATGGAAAAACTATGGCCAGTTGGGTCCAAGATTTTTGGATAAAAAGGTATTTTGAGTTCTGCGAGGTATACTGTACCTTATATTGTGAAAATAAATATATATTATTCTTTATCTCATATTTCCCCGAGCCCCTTAATGGACTCCAGGTCCCCGGGCTGTATCCCTCCCCCCCTCCCCCTCCTCCTCCTCCCCGCCCACGTCAAGTCTGACGCCAGAAGCCAGGCAGCAATACGAAGTCATTTGTCCCAACACAAAAATAAAAGTATACTTATTCGTATAGCATTGCGTGAAGACCTATAAAAAACCTTATTCATAGCTAAAGGTTCATCAGAATGAAACATTTCACACTCCCCCCCCCCCGCCTATCCAACCCCCACGCCCCCTCTACCTGGATCCGCCCACGTCCTCGGTCAATCGAGATTGAGATTACTCTCCATCCGATGCGGTTAAAAGTCAGTAAATCAGTAAGAATGCAAAGATGCAGACCACGTATAGAGTTGATCACTGCTGCGGTACTTACGGTGCCTAGACAATACCAGTTGTCCAGTTCTACACCTCGTATTCCCATATTCAGCATGTCGGTGATGCTAAATTCATGATTGGCGTAGCCGATGCAGCTTTCATTGTAAGGCGGTGGCCAGAGACAAGTATCGTTTTCTAATAAAAATAAAGATTTTATGAGAAAATCCTTATGCGTTTTTAACTTTATCTTGAAAAATCACTGCAAGTTAGTATTCATGGACTAATGGTGTTTCATTTCTAGTGAATCTCTCCATAAAAGTGTTCTTGGAAATGAGAAAATAATAACAATCATTATGATCATCGTCGTCGTCGTCGTCGTCGTCATCGCCATCGTCATCGTCATCATCATCGTCATCATCATCATCATCATCATCATCATCATCATCATCATCATCATCATCATCATCATCATCATCATCATCATCATCATCATCATCATCATCATCATCATCATCATCAAAAGTTGGTTTGTAACCACACGTCTTTCGTCACAGTATGTGAGTGAATTAAATTTAAAATGGGAACCTTCATTTTTAGAGTTACAATCGCTGAGGATACCATCAGGGGCGCAGTCACCGTTTTTTTACTGAGAGGTCGAAGGGTCGTCTGGGGCTGGTCGATCCCTCCCCATTGAGACAGTTTGGTAACACGGAGGGGTGTTTACATGCATGCTAAATTGTGTAACAGTATGCATCTTGTGAAGAAAAATAAATGTTGAAGAATTAGCACCTGTTAAGGGTAGTATATACCGGAAATAGTTAACATGTTGTTTATTTATGTACTAAACACTAGGGTTGTCTATAACATTATATCTGCCGGTGAGGGGAGGGAGGGAGGGAGGTAAAGGGGTAGGGGGTGGTTGTGCACCCGGATGCCATCAGTTCATTCTGGTAGACTTTACCAACATGCTGTACTTACTTCCGTAGTCATCGGCCCTATTGTTGTAAGCGTTGTGTGCCTGTTGAAAGTTGAAATTAAAAAATAAACACCCCGATCATTTCAAAGAAATTAATTCACTTTGGAGACTGATGAATGAACTTAAAACGATTATACTCTTTCTAAGAAATTTTTGACATTTTAAGAAAAGTCACCCAAAATTTAGAGCTTGGATATGAAATTAGTTGCGATTGACTATGTACACATGTGTATGTGAACGAACTGAGTAGAAGCAGATACTAAACATGATCTTAGCCAAAAAGCAGAGAAACTTCACTGAATTGAATGCCTGCATTAAATGGGACTACCTCATTCTGAGAGGTTATATATGTACTAGCACACTAGCCTAATAGATAACACACTTCTATAGGCCTAGAATCGTCGAACTTGCCATGTATATCATAATTAAAGTCTTTGACGTTTTTATAAAACGTCCAATTTTCAACTTGAACAACAAATTAAGCTTACATGCATGTATACAAAACTAAGACAAACGTAAATAACATCAATAATAATAATAATAATAATAATAATACTACTAAAAATAATAATAATAATAATAATAATAAAAGAGTGCCAAAACAATTTCCCAACCAAAATGTTTCATTTTATAGAGGTATAAAGACAGTAGAATATTTCGAGACTCAAGAATCCAGCCAGTTGGGACAATTGTCTAAAATGCTAATATACCACTCGGTATGATCCTGTTCTCTTACATCACGCTTCAAAAGCACTCGAATTGACAGTACAAACATTTCCTACCCTTAATTATCTGATAGAAACATGTCATGCCTACTACTGCTCATAAATGTCAGTACGAGTGATTTGAAGCATGGTGTGACAGTACAGATTATTATGGAAACATGGCCTAATGAATATTCATGACCCCATGCCACATACCAGCCAGTTGGGACAATTTCCTATAATGATAATACCTTTCTAAACTGTACTCCAATCTCATGCTCTCAAAGCACTTGTATTGACAGAACAAACAGTTCCTAACCTTGATCTGTTAGAAACATGATATTCATACTGCTAGTACTGACAATACGAGTGCTCTGAAGCGGAACATGACACTACAGTATAGAAAGAATTGTCCCAACTGCGTGCACATGCTGTATTTTCACTCTGCCACGCTGATGAGATATCAACATCACCGCGTTTTAGCAATAAGCGACACATTCTAAACTTAACTCATTTGTATAAGAGAGATGAGAAAGGGAATGTTGACTCACATCGAGAAAGGTCACGTGATTGAATGGCTCGTCTATCTGTAACACAGAAGTAGAAATAAAATATGAATAAACAAATAAATAATTATAATAAAAAAATATAAAACATTTGTAATTTTAGTTCACAGTGATGGATTGCCCGGCTGCCGGAGAAACAATTAAAAATGCTTCTTTTTTTTGGGGGGGGGGGGGCATGTGATATTATAGTAAGGCACGATTCATTTCTTCGTCAATAAACCATCTGTTCTATGAAATTATGAATTAATCTCTTATACATATTTAGAAAAGAGATATGGCGGTAATATAACTTTCTGAAAAGAACGCTAAAAACCGGAGAAGGAAAATTACATGCAGGATTAAATTGCGGATTAAAATTAAAATTTGACGCAGTTCAATATTCAAGAATAGGATCAATCAATCACTTTCGTCATGCAAAAAAGGGGTTCCTTTGTTAAAATGTGCAATGTAAAATTGTTGGAAAAGAGGTGAAAAAAGTAATTAAAACTGTGCCTTTTGTTGACAAACATTCAAGTCCAGTGGAATTTGTTACGGATTACTACGGATTCATTTTGTTTGAGAGTCCCCTTCGATAAACTAATGTAATCATATACGATCTCCATTGAACAAGGGCGGCGGAAGCACTTTTAATCTGGGGGGGGGGGGGGCCCCGACGTCGAAGGGCACTTTGCAGAAATTCGATTGGACTGATGCAGCCTGATATTTAGTACCCTTTATAACTCTTATTGTATTATCTTATTTGCGTATACAAATCACTCCATCAACGCCCCCCCCCCCAGTGGCGGAGCTAGGGGTATTGGTCATGGGGGCGAGAATGGTCTGTAGGGGATCTTTCGACACTATCTGAGCGGAGCGCCACCACAGGTTTGCGCGGAGCGTACAGAAAATTTTCTTCGATAAACGAAGAATAAATAGGTGTCATCGCTATTTTGTCAGAAAATTACACCAACAAAATGTAACAAATGTCAATAGGTATTTGAGAGCGCAATAAAAAAGTCAATAATCGCGAATAAGTAAAAAAGTGGTAAAAAGCTGAAAAGGGCGCCAGCAGTCCATTTGAGTCCGTCGAGGGGGGTTGGGCATCTGCCCCTCTGACTGTATGGACGCTCCGCCACTGCCCCCCCCCCCCCACCTCAAGGAAAAAAGGCATACTAGCACTGCAATATCCAATGTGCAAATTGGGAAACAAGGAACAAGTTTTCTTTCGAGACAAAATGAGGTGAAATCATTATAAAGTTCAAGTCCCTGCACACGCGACCGATACATGCATGAAAGCAAATGAAATATTTGAAAATACGAAAGGATGGGGTAGGTTATGGGATATTAAAACTATACTCATTATTCATAGTAGGCTATAAATGGCTTCTGCTTATTACAAAGTCACAATGTAATATAGTAATGCATTTTTGGAAATGTATTAGAATTTTTTTGACAAATTGAATATGCATAATGGCACTCACCAGAATGTTAGAAGCCTTGTGGTAGTAAAACATTTGAGTTTGACCCACAGAAATTCATTAATACTTCTAAATTAGGACTAGATCTCTTACTGAAATATCGCTGACCTAATAAGGTGATCAAGAGTACAATTTTTTTATGTAGAAAAAGGGCACATTTTTAACCTGAGGAAAAGTGGGGGGCACGTGCCCCCTGTGCCCCCCCCCCGGTTCCGCCGCCCTTGCCATTGAACCTTTCTGCGCCTTCCTCGGCTAAATGTAATCATATATCTTACTACTGTACTAAAAGGTAGACAGCACTATAGTAAAAATGTTGATATATCAGTTTACAAAATTTGTGTCTTCGCATTTTGTAAGATGTGTGGCGCCCTAACAGAATTAAAAAAAAAGTCTACCCAAGTATACTGTCACAATATCTGTACAGATGTAACGAGGCAAGTTAAATGTATTTATAATGTGGTGATAAGGGAACCCTTTACATTAGTAACACATGCAGTAAGCATATACATCAGCTACATATTAATCTACATAAGCAACATACAAACTTACATT
>JAIPMN010007844.1:7934-21200 GCA_020650975.1 Apostichopus californicus
GAGAATAAGAATCGCGGGATACAATTTCTCAAAGTGGCAAGGAAAACGTGGTAAATATGACAGATTAAAGGTCAATTTTGACCGAAATTTTCAATTTTTAGGTCATGCAGAATCACAGAAATAAATAAATAGGCCTAGATAAACTAGAGTAAGACAGTCGGAAATTCCGACTGTCGCACTCCAATTTTCTTACTATCGTCATTATTACCAAGTTTGGGGGTGAGACACCCCCACCCCCCACCCCCCCCCCCTTTCCCCCCCTTCAAACATCTTCAAACGCCTCAAAGCAGTAAAAGATCTCTCGGCTTCCGTCGAACTGGCGTAAGGAGACGAGGAGCAACCGCAAGAGAGATTCGACTTCACCAAACATAGCCCGTACCGCTGGATTCATCAACTTGAATATTTGTCTATACCCTTCAACCGACGATGACTGGAACTGGCCTCGAAAGAAAGGCAGACTAAGCTTAAGATTGTCAGAGAGCTCACGGTACCAACTCACGAGATCTGGGTGGAATTCTCCATTCAGTAACATTGAGTGATATTCGATGATATGAACCCTGAGATGTGTAAGCTCTAACCAAATAGAGCCACGACACTACTTTTTTTCCAAATGTGTGGGGGGGACATTTGATATTGTGTCCCCCACCCATCGAAATGTGGGGGGGGACGTGTCCCCCCGTCCCCCCCTGGATTGACGCCCATGTGTTTGGGGCTTGCGAATCGCTTTAACAGATGTCTAATCAGGTTGTTTGGGATCTCTACTCCTGGAACCCCACCCCTCATGATGACACCTTTACACATTACCATTTGCCTCCTGGGCTACATACGTGTACCTGTTCACACATGTATACAGGGTTGTAGCCACTGGAAAAGAACACATTCCAAATGGCTCATTCCAATTTCGTAACACGCTTGGCAAAGTCGCAATTAATGGCAAAACTTTAAAGTTATAATACACAAATAAGGTTAAAATGATGGAAATGAAGCCTTTTGCCATAACAACAAATTCTCACAGGGGATGGGAGGCAACTCTAATTATCCTCCCAATAAAAATATAGATGCACCTATTCTCCCCCACCCCCCCCCCCTCCCCCAAAAAAGGACTTAGAAAGCTTTCAGTCGTGGATCAAAGAGTTGTGTGCGGTGTACACCCTTTGCAATCCCACACAGAAAAGTAAAACTGGATTAAACTGTTAGACCTAATTAATTTATAGCATGCATACCGTATGCCTCAAATTGCACGATGCCGATAGCATCATGCTACCCCTTATCTGTGGAGGAGTACCCCAGTCCCCCTACACTCGACTTCGATAAGCCCAAGGCCACACACCACCCTTTTTTTTAGAAATGAAGATTGATTATTATAGAGTTGTGGAACCGTAGTGCCGAGAAAAATGACAAACTATTGAGCCATTGAAATCTTTAAAAAAAATATGCCAAAAGTTCCTTTAAAGGATTTTTTTTAGTGGCAGTCTATTGGGTATATAAAAAAAAGGTCCAGAATTTTTTCATCGCCACATTCCTAGTTCGGGGATTTTCCATCTTATGATTCAGGAGAAGTGAATTTTTGAACCTCGCGTCAACTTAATCTAATATATATTTTGAACAGTGGAGAACGATGAGCGACGGTGACGTCATCGCGGCACATCGTTTCGGGGGCTGCAGGGACGCGTTCATTAGCAAGCTATACTGTAGGGAGGAAAGTTAACATTTTCTGAAAGTAAAAGAGCGATTTAGATGGAAATTTCCCGGTGAAGTTGTAAGTTAGCAATCTTTTGGAGAGTTAAAACGTCCCAGAATTCCCTAACTAGTTCTTCATACTTTTGTACAGATATTTGTCATTTGAGAGTTGTTGTATTCAGAGCCGTACGCTAAGTCTGTACACATTCCTGCTTAGAGTGAGATCTGATCGAGTCTGACCAATGAGCCGCACTGACGTCACGTCTCGACGTAAGTCAGTACACGTGTTCGAACCGAATTTTCTGGCAGGACGGGCCAACATTACAAGCACTCTAATTCTAAAATAACTAAAATTCATCACATTGGAAGGCTCATGGCGATACAAAGACAAAAAATGATATTACCGGAGTCCCCTGGATCCCACTTTTCACTAAGAAGTTCTTTTAAGGTATAGAAACTGGTCAGTATAAGCATGGGCGACAGTGGCGTAACGATGAGCCTGGGGCCCCCGGCTCCTGGCCCAAAGGGGCCCCCTATCAGGAGGTCCAAGCAAGGGCGTCCGCAGAAATATTCACAAGGTTAGGGGGGGGGGGAATCAGTAGGTAATACACTACTTGAAATTATCTAAACGAAGCGCCACCATTAGTTGGCGCGGAGCGTACCACGTTTTTTTTTTGCCAAAAAATACTCCTAGATCGTCGGAAAAGACCCTTCCCAAGCGTTTCAAGTTGCATTTACACATCGGTTATTTTGAGATCTCATGTCTTAGGATTTTGACTTCAATAATTTCAGTAATGCATTATGGGTCCGTATGCAATGAACATACAGTAACTAGGGAACTGTTGGTTGGGTGAAATCATAGAAATGTCAAATGTTTAACTTGTTTTCCAGGGGGGTAAGTGCATCCCCCCACCACACTTGTCACTCCCTGCGGACGCCCATGGGTCCAAGGATTTATGCAGGAACAATGTAGGGGGTCTTGGTTTAGAACATTTGAATGACCATTTAGCATTTACACATTGTTTCCAGCTGACAAATATGTTTTAATGCTAAAATACATCAAGAGAAATGACAGAACAATACTATCAACGTAGCTATAAAAATGCTTTGTAACTATATACCATGGAATGAGGATTGAGTAATTCGGCTTCTGGATACATCTTACAAGTTGTATGAGTGAGAAACAACATTCAGTCTTGCAAGGGTTCTTCTTTCCCAGTAAAAACGGGCCCTCCCTATCCAAAGAGGTACCCTTTCTCTGTGCATCAGTATAGCGGGAGGCCCCCTTTTGGTCGGGGCCCCCGGCTCAGCACGATCCAAGCCCATAGGAGTATTCGCTACTGATGGGCGATGTGATCGAATAAGAAAACTTCAATATACAAATTATGATATCGTAATCATTCTTTATCATTTGGATGACGAGTCAATGAGGATGACGATTAGAAAGCCTGCCATTGGACGATTAGAAAGCCTCCCGACATGGACGTTAAATGGATGTGTGCCGAGAGATTGGCTTCGATCAGCTTGCGAGTCTATAAGCCTCCATGGCTTCTTTCGCGAGTTCCTGCTTGCGGGAAGATCACATATACATATATACATACATTGTAATTATGTCTTGCTTCCTTCATATACTACGAAATCGATGAAATTATATCGAGTATGAAGCTATTATCGTTCAACAACGTGTTTTCTGTTGTGTATAAGACCCTCCTACACTCCACTCCCTCTAACACATTCCCTCCATTACCCCTGCCATACTGTTTTCATCTTTCCCGTCGTTTAAAGTTTCGACCATTTTTTTTTGGAGCATCTCTTTTCCTTATGCACCACCATTTCTATATATACTAAAGCTAAGATATTCGATAACATATTTGTATCTTTCCATCACATTTGTTACAACACTATTTAGTATACGTAATATGAGCTGTTGATATATTTGGTCTTTATAGGCTCATCGATCATCAATAGGCCTATACTATCCAAAGCTTCTCACCGTTTGCTGACTATAACCAGCGGTATAAATGTTCGTAAGTACTCACTAGTTTATTTATTATACCATCATGTTATCATCATGCCATCGTAAAACCCATCGAAAACGAATATCATGACATTTACACATGGATGAGAAGGATCTATGATAATATAAACCAAAGGTCGACAATAATTGTATGAAGGAGAAGTTAAATATATCTAGTATAGTTACTGCGATGAAATGAACTTCAGACTACATGTTTACCTGTACAATCAACGTATAGCTTTATATCTAAGATAAGCATACGCTATTGTCTGTATGTGGGCTGTAGGGAGGTTAGGTTAATCTACACAAGCCAGGTAAAATTTGTGTGTAATTAGTAAGTAGTAAAGGACAGACTCAGGTGTTTTCTTTACTATAGCTTACCCGGAACAATACATAGCGTTTACTTCTTTGGAACCTAGTCCTAAGTGTTTCAATATTTGGAGTCTGAAGGGTACAGAGATCGAAATCAGTACATATAGTCTGTAATGATACTTGCAACATCATCTTTCGACGCACCACAGTTCAACACGCATTACCAGCTGTTCGTGTCATGATGTACCGTAAAAATTGATTTTTTTTTTTTTAGACTTCAATATTGGGTAAGTCTCAACAAATTAACTGTCAATTTACCATAACATCATAAATATCATAAACCGCTGTATTGTTTGTCCTGTCTTTATACGTCTGTGTTAGTATAGACTACCAACATACGTCTATTCAATATTATTTCAGCTCTTAATAGCCGTTTATCATATATAACAAGTTCATCAAAGGACTGAACAATTGAAACTTGACCAAAGTCCATTATCGCCGTGGCCTTACTTTGCAGTATGCATCACGCCATTGGCGTCCTTTGTGGGGGAGAGGGCGTAGTATATCACAGTAGTAACAAGAAAAAAGTTACCATATCTCCAGCTCTTAAATAATTATTGATCCCAAGATCCCTGGCCCTGGAAAAGCCATGGTCCAATGTTTCAATTAGACTGTTAACGGGTTTTTTTTATATGTAAGACGGTTAACCGGTACCGGTTAATTCTTAGAGCTGTTAAACGGTTTTAGAAACCGCTAAATTTGCTTGCCACCTTTTATTTTTAATTTTATCACTGCTGACGTCCATGCATCACACAATGATGTAACATTGGGCACCGTTAATCAATCGTACATACATCAATTTCTTATAGAAGTATAGAAAAAGGGATGGAAAACAAGGTACCGGTGTTTCATCAGACTTTATACATTTACGAGGTATAGCGTACAGATTATAAATATCATGCAATTTGATATGCCCCAAACTGTAACACATGAGTTGTAAGTTTTTGAACCTTAGCGGCCATCTTAACATATCTAGCAGGTTTCCTTTGTCACCTGTAATTGCATTAAGGACCCAGTAAGACCTGCATGGTAAATATTGGAAGAATCACAATCGTCATAAGTGTTGCTCGTTTAATTTGTGTGATTGAACCGATGAACCGATTCTAAAATACGATTGTAAATGTCGACTGCATATATAAATGATCTGAGACATGACAGCGATATTCACAGGACATTAAAGGGGGATGGGGTAAGGAAGACTCCAGATTATCCCCGACGGATTATAGGGATGGCCATGAAACCTTTATGGATTGGATGTATAGGCGGGTCAAATAGTGTATACGAATAAGGGGTGTGGCTACGGTAGGTTGGTTGAATGCGACTCACATTATACGCCAAATGGTGCATTCTGGGGCATTTATTTAGACTTTAAAGGTTTATGTCTATATGCAAACGCAATGTTCTGCGATAAATAATTTGAATTTTTGCAAAGATTTCCTGACTGAAGGTTTTTCCCCCGACTGACGGTTGAGGTGGGAGTAATCCCATCGTATTAAAAGATACTTAAGGAACATTTCTGGATATATATATTACAGTATTGTTAGACATTAGCGGTATCTAAAGTGAACGCCCCAACCCCCTCCTCCTCCCACTTGCCACAGTGTTCTTTAAAATCAAAATTATTCATTATCGTTCACATCATATATTAAAACGAAATTCAGTAACTGAAATATGAAATGTTAACAGCATAAACCGGAATTTATATATTCTTACAAATTGAAGACATTTGTATTGGGTCATGAGTGCAGTATTGATTATTTAAGGAGGAGGTCATTAGTTCATTGTGCATAATTATGCTAATTAACTGCAATGCATGCTGCACTCGCCGTACATATAAATGACCTATATATCCGTATGATATCTTAGCATAAAGATACGTCATAAATTTATCAAAATGAAATCGAAAAGCCAGTGTGTTAAAATCAAGTAACCCTTTACAATTCTGATCAAGGTCCCCAGTTTTTCTGTGACGTAACCAGCCAAATTGGCAGTGAAATCGGAATTTGCTGTTCATATTGCTAATAATAATTGACCCTGTATGTGGGTATATAGGAATTGTGTGGATTCGCAATATGTTGCAACAGGTGGTATCATACTATAACTGAACCGTTATGGAGTTAACTTGGTAAAACCATGCCTTTCTCAACGCGTAGGCCCTTATATAACCTTATGTCGAACTGAAAAGCATAAAATGCGTGGAATCTGTATTCTTTGGGTGAATTTACTAACAGCTACTACGTTGTTTTTAAATTTGTAGGTTACTAAAGATGAGCAAATATACAGACTAATGCTAGTCACTCTGGGCCTTTCATGTCCATCCTATCAAGGAAATTTGAAGAAAGCCAAATTTGTCATTTTTGCGTTTAAAACGCGAAATTGGCAAATTTCCTTATTCTGATGAAGGGTTAACACTTGCGAATACTACTAATAAGATATAGAGCAAATCATATTTAGTTTCATCTTAAGACCAATTCTGAACATATTGTTTATAAAGAACAATGTGATATATCTGTGAACTCGGAGGCTAGAAATAACTATATCTTGTGACCAAAGTTCCAACAGGTCCAACCCATGATTACATATACCTTATACGCAAACACTCGATCTTTAATAAATTACCTCATTACCTTGTGTAATTAAATCAACTGCTACTGAGTTGTTGTGTCATTTTAATAAAAGTACAATCAGGGTCATTTTAATAAAAGTACAATCATGTGGGCACATGTAAATTACTCATCTGAAAAAGATTCATAAGATATAAAAGAATATCATGAAATATTAACAGTTATGTCTACATCCCCTTGGAGGTAATTGCCAAAGATATTTTCCAGTTAATTCAAGTGTTATGTTGTACACTTCATGTTGCCATAGTTGGTTGATGGCAACGAATTACAGCCTAAAATGAACAACGACTGTTTTCTATTATTTTGGTTACGCCCAGTAATTGTTCTGATTTGTCTGTATTTTAGGCCTTTTTATATGAATATGTATCAAATAAATGGGAAAGAGTTGAACAGTTGGTAATCACATTGCTAACCGAGACTGAAAGAGCGAAGCTTCCTATTAAAAAAATATCTGGTCTGGATTTGCTGAAATGCGTTTACAAGTAAACTTTCCAATTAAACTTTACCTTTCCCCCTCCCATCTACCCACCCTTACCCTCACCTCCTCAATCATAACTCGAAGAATGAGTTTTTTTGACTCTTTTTTGCTGCTATTTGGGGATCCTCCTAGCACTTGTACGTTCTTCGCCCGAAGTGGCCTCCCTTTCTTCTCTTGAGGAAGCCATCATAACGCCACATTTTTTATACGATGATACAATGCCCTGTCCCGCAAGTTGCGGTCCATATATTATAATGCTCTGGTTTTTTTCATTTTCATTGAAACATCTCCACCCCTTTTTGACATGCGTGCATGACGTATGCACACCGCTCTAATAGCTATAACATTAATCGCCACACACTCTTTAAAGATGTTAAGTCGTGTCAGCGGAATCCAACAATATTGTATGCCGGATGTTGCGTGACGTCACATCTTTCCCTTGCTGAAGTTCGAAAGAGAGCGGATACTAGTTAAAACATGGATAGTAAAAACCAAAAAGCAGCGCAGTAACGTTGAGAACTATATATAGTTACGGAAACAACGTACGTGGAAATTATGGTGTGTGGCATCACCGTGTTTATAAATATATACTGCCGATTCAGCGATATAAACTGCCGATTCCCCATATTTAAATTATACGAACAGACATTGTGAAGCACTAATTAAAGCATTGTTTATTTATTTCCGAGCAGTTATATTGATCGTTCATTTTTTGTTGTTGTTGAAGCTACAAGATCTGTGGTATAGTCAACCAATGTTTGGCTAAATGCTGCAATATGTGAGTTTATTAGGCTTTTCATGTAAATGATATATATTCTTTTTTTAAGAAATCCAAGATAGACCCATGGGCAGTATGAATATCATGTTTCTATCCGATCAAGGTTAGAAACTGTTTGTACTGTCAATAGCAGTGCTTTGAAGCATGATATGGGAGGACAGTTTAGACAGTCATTAGCATTATGAAATTGTCCCAACTGGCTGAGTGAGTCGAGTAAGGGGAAGGGACATCTTTATTAAACAAGAGAGGTCTCAATATGTGTGTGCGCCTTTGAATAACTCTTGTTGATATTGGCGCTATGTTTTCTGATTGAATATTCGATTTATTGATTGTTAACTTTATTGGTAATACATAATGTATACGTAACTATGTGCTGAGTTTGGCACTATCTGTGGACATGGCAATCAAAATGAACACTGCACATCGAGAGAGAGAAGGTCTAAGCTCTGAATGATTACACTTGTTTACATTAATGATCAGTCAATAACCTTTTATCTCTGCTATAAGTATATTCTGGCTTGTTATACGACGTGACCTTTGAATTCAGGGTAAAACCATTGGCAATGAAAGATCGCTTCAACAAGGAAGTAGGCGTTTGTTTGTATTGGTTTTGTATAGGCTACATCGGTTGTATTCGTTATGTGTGACACATAGGCGACTGTCCATTCTAGCATATAAGCATTGCATATGTACAGACAGTAATTCTGAATTGAAGGGGTAACCGACGATTGAGGTACAATACTCATTTCCTGTACCTTGTGGTGTGTTTGTATGACGGTGGCACAGTTGCCGGGGGGGGGGGACATGAGTAGTCTACACATGGGAGGCGGGGTGGAAAGGGGGGGCACGGACACATATACCCCTGCGTGGCTACGATGAACTTCAATCTATGTCAATCTTATTGCCCTAACATATGAGAGTAATTGCACCAAACAACAAAGTTAAAATTATAACCGTTATAGGCCTATACCATATTTATGGGGTGCCACTGATGGCTGTCTCTGGCTGTAAACAAATAACACATACGGTAATAATAATGTTATCTGATATTTCATCTGGCAGAACAAATTAGGAATGTAATCATGACATTATTGAGTCGAGTCCGCTATGGAATGTTGCGTTAGTTTGGAATGTATATTGCCTCGATAACCGTTGTACCGTCGGTAGTTTTGGACTATATCACAACTTGAACACAAAACAAAGCTGACAATGAAGTCATAAAGGCTTTATTTAAATAACAATAACTCCCGTGGAATGTGCGATTGTTAACAGTAAAGTGGCGAGTGGGATGAAGATGGGGTCCGACTCAATATACGCACAGTAGGCGACCGGGTTAGATAGACGGATACTTCAAAAGAAGAGTATTTGAAAAAAAAACATTACCAGTTTTGTAGTAGATTAGTAAGTTCTACTGACTGAACGACTGTTCGGCAGAGTCTAGGTCAGTGACACTGACCCAATATATAGTATATACTGCCCTGTTAATACATTACCTTCACTTGTGACTTAACCCTGGAATAGATTAGACGCAACTATCATCTCGTATGTTCTTTTACTTATTGTTTATATGTAAACGCTCGACACGGAGTAACTACAAGTTTATTCAAACCAAAATTCATATTATAAAATCCCTGAGTAAAATATTTTCGATAACACTGTAAACCTTATTATCATCATGAAATCATGAATATTAATAAGCGCATATATTTATGTTCATTGAGTCATAATCCAGGCATGGATTTTTTTTTTATCAATGTTGTTTTCAGATGTTGTTGATCAATCACTGCTTGTTATTTTATACTCTCTTCTCCATCTTCTTTTCAAATGATTATATCCACAGGTAATAGGATAAAGTATATAAACCACTGTGGCTATTGCAGTATAGAACAAGGAGATATTTACTATCTAGACAAATATTTCTAACTTTTCAAGGGAATTTCCCTAAAACATGACAGATCAGTCACCGAATGATACAAGTAGTAACATTGATAGTCCAAAGTCGACCAAGACAATGGATGAGACGAAAGACATAAACAAAATGGAAGAGAACAGCCAAATGGAAAATGGCGAGACGAACATTCAAGCGGAAGCAGATGTCCATAGCAACGGGGTAGAAGGTAATGATTCAACCTTAACATCACAGATGAAAAAGCTAGGGTAGTAAAACAAAAACATGGTGCCCCACGGTCTACTTGAGTCCCTCCCTCCCCCCCCCCTCCCTACCCCGCCCGACCCCTTTACATACGGTGATATTGTCGTGTGGCCAAGACGGCCGTGAAGTATATATCCATTCATACATGTAACCGAATGATTTTCAAAGAATGAGAAGAACTTTGGAGAAGAAAAAAAGGATAGGGAATGAGTTTCATGTAAGTTAGGTTAAGCTAGGACCGGAAGTGAAACACAAAGTAATAAAGACACTGTTGCTAAGGTTTTAATATATAATAACACACGTTTCGTAACAAGGTATATTATATTGTATTTCGTTTTAATTTTCGATGCTTCGATAATATCAATATCCCGGATTTTGACATTTACAGAGGAAGGCAAATATGTTGCTTTGTTCGATTTCGAGCCACGAGAAACAGGAGACTTGGGATTTAAAAAGGGTGACATTCTAACTATATCCGACAACAGGTAACGTCAAAATTAAAAATCGATTGAGTTTCACTTCAAGGAAGATTTTATGCACGATTTCAATGCTGAGATGCTAGAGTCCATTGATATCAATCTGTAGGAATATGGGAAAACTGAAATATTTCTCATAATTATTTCAGGTTTCAAGGATGTTCAAATATGCTATATGTCTCGATTGCTTATGTATAGGTAACAAGTGTTATGAGTTCGTCTCCACTGTTAATCAGACCAACGTGTACATATTTATTGATACATACTTTACAAACCATTAACTCGCTCTTACGTTCATATGAACAACAGAATATTTTCGGATAAACTTCAACAACATTTATTTCTTGAGCATCAAAAGTAATCTGGAGCTGACTATAGTGTTATAGACTATGTAGTTCATCCGTTGTGAATGAAAACATGTTCGTCAATTAAAGGGTCATTTCTCTGTAGTACTAGGACTATATACCTACGTTCATCTTATAATCATCTGGTATATAAAAGTATAAACTTGGAAGGATATGAAGCTTCATTTTGGGGAGGGGGTGGGGGGAATAGAAGTTTTTGAGGAAATTGGCCATGCGAGAAATAATCAGATAGTTCTTTAGATACCGATATCTATTATGACATTGATAGGGTGTGGTATGTATTGTGACGTCATGAGTACATATAAGTAGGGCACCTCCACTCACACAACACTATCATCAACCGTTCCCTTTAACCTTGGAAAAAAAATAGATCACGTGATTTATAATTTGGGCAACTATGATAATCTATTTCCATTCGGAAGAAATACAATGCGATTAATAACATATTCAATCGTTGTTATCTTTCAATTGGTCAGTAATGCATGTGTTAATACGATATAACATTTTAATGTTTGTTTGTATTTGTCATGACGATATTTCTTCTTGTTATGTCAATTACATTTTCTCAATTAATTATTTTAGCGGTGACTGGTGGCTTGCGATAAACGAGAACTCTACAGATGAGGGTTACGTTCCTTGTAATTATATCCAGCCTGTAAATTCATTGACGGCTGAAGAGTAAGTATATTTACATTATACAAACTCTATTGTGAAATGAACAATAAAGTTTGCACTAAGCAATTTTCTTTTTCCATTTCTGTATTTCATAAGAATATACAAAACCTAAACCGTTAACCGTTTTTAAGTAGTTTCATACTTGTCGACGTATACGGGTTCCACCGTTATATATATAGGGTAGAGTAGTGAGGAATGCCAAAATAAGTTATTCTTCTTTCGCGTAGTTAAATATCATTTTTCCTTTTCCAAACTTATTTTGTATCACTTGCAGAAGTTTTTTTTTGAGGGGGGGGGGTGTGGGAGTGGGGTAGGGTAGGGTAGTGGGGAAATGTGCCTTTTTCTTATATGAACCTGTAAATGACTTTTTTCTTTTACAGGACAGAATTGATTAATGCATTAATTTATTTTTTGTTTTTGCGTATAGATGGTTCTTCCAAAACACGACAAAACTTGACGCAAACAATTTGCTTTTGGCCCCAGCACTGAAAACTGGCGATTTCATAGTGCGGGATAGCGACACTGAGAAAGGTATGATAATATTGGAAGAGATAAAAGATAAAAACGAAATCATGTTATAAAGGGAAGGGGACTGAGGTAAACTTTATAAAGAATATAGAGTTACGTTATAGTTAACAGGAAATATTTCAATCGAACAGCTGTCATCAGAATATTAATTTATCATGAATTTATAATATTATTTTTTTCTTTTGGGAAAGGAAGGGGGGGGGGGGGCTTTTTGCTAGATAATATCATATCCAGAATTGTGTGTCGCATGTGTGGTGAGGCGATAACTTGCTAACGTAACCCTGTATGAAAG
This sequence comes from Apostichopus californicus, assembly GCA_020650975.1. Taxonomy (NCBI): domain Eukaryota; kingdom Metazoa; phylum Echinodermata; class Holothuroidea; order Aspidochirotida; family Stichopodidae; genus Apostichopus; species Apostichopus californicus. The sequence continues at coordinate 20,372 of JAIPMN010007844.1, forward strand.
ACCATTATTATGGTTATTCAATAACTGCTTCTATATGCCACTTGCTTATCACAGTAAGGGTAAATAGTAAGAATATATCCACCTATAGAAAGTGCATTTCCACTAAGAAGAGCACACACTGCAAATACGCATATATCGTTCGTTGCAAGGGTGTGGTTAATAGGGTGCGTATGCTTCTAATTACCAATCTTGGTTAAAACTTTGCCCGTTGAAACAATTTTCCACAATTGTCTGACTTTCAAAAGGTTCGTCCTGTTTTGTTGGCTTGGTAACTATATGACTGGTGTAACTGTCTTGTATGAAACATTGTCCATATGTTTCGTATTCCCTATTACATGATGTAAAGGCGATCGTTAATTACTATTATACGTGTTAACCTATGGCAATCAAGTGGAAATATAAACATTAATGACCGCACTTTTTCATGCACTTAATGTTTACATTTACTTGTTATCATTTATGTATATTTTAGGTTCATACATAATTTAGGTTCATGATCACTTATATAGTATCCTTTACCACCATTCATTCATACACTATATGTTTACAATATCCTTAGTGCCATTTATGTATACTTTAGGTTCATACATAATTTAGGTTCATAATCACTTATTTAGTAGTATCGTTTACCACCATTCATATACTTTATGTTTATATTTACTTAGTGCCATGTATATATATATATATATACTTTAGGTTCATATATACTTTAGGTTCATAATCACTTATATAGTATCCTTTACCACCATTCATTCATACACTATATGTTTACAATATCCTTAGTGCCATTTATGTATACTTTAGGTTCATACATAATTTAGGTTCATAA
>JAIPMN010007846.1:0-29731 GCA_020650975.1 Apostichopus californicus
CTTAAAGGCATAGCTGGTGTATTTTTGAAATCCTCTAATCAGGTCAATGTTTATGTTACATTGAATATTAACACTTGTGCCTTTCCGGAATTGATGTATGGCACATTGTATTATTTTCTTTTGGGACTCGGTAAAACTTGATAAAACCTAGCACTTTTGGACAAGGAATTTGCTCTTTTCGCAAAAATTCTTAAGCCCTCACGTGTCTAAGTGTCACCTTGTGACGTACATGTGCGGTTGAGGAAAATTTCGATAAGGCTGTTCACTTCAGAACTAACACTATGCCGATACCCACCGTTCAGCACTATCATGCCGGTACGACACACTTGCCTTGCATAGCTGTTAGTATTTTAGATGATCTTTTTCTTTACATTGTTTAATAAGAATAACACTACTATGTTTGCATGCAGCCACTCTGAATATGTCTCTCTCCTCCAGAACTCCGAAAAGCAGAGGAACGGTCATCAATGATCAGAACCTACGAAATAACGCTGTTTCTGATCCGCTTCACGCTCAGAGAGAGACATTGTTACTCTTCATCGTGGTTGCAACTCCAAACAATTCTAATCACTCGTAATAACTTACGAACTATAGAAATGATCCTTGGAAGTATAGTAGTAAAGATACAATGGGCGTAAAATATGAACCAATCGTTTAAAGATGTACTTTCCCTCGTAGTGAAATACTGTATGGTGTTTGTATTCAAATCAGATTAACGATGCAATGTTTCAATGTTCTATCCCTAACAATGAATGGACATTATTACAGAGCGCATGTCACTGAAAATTGGACTCATAAAAGTGGGAAAATATAATTTATTTAAAGGTGTTATCAACGAAATCGTAGATCATCTCTACAAAGGAATGCCACTTTACGGCGTTGCTATATATGCAAATAACCACAAATATGGAGTAGTTTAGTTTAGTAGAAAAAAAAGGATAAGGAGGGACACTCAAGTCCCCATCAAGGACCCTATAGGAGAGAGAAAAAACTGAAGACACAAACACGCAGACCCGATTACAATGCTGAAAGTGCTTGTCCAAAGCATTCTTAAACCCATTCACACTACTTGCAGGTACAACCTTCTCATGCAAACCGTTCCACTCATTCACAACCCTATTAGAAAAAAAGTTATGCCGAATATTAATCCTACTCTGTAACTTTTGGAATTTAAGGCAATGACCTCTGGTAGAACTACTATCAGCAAACATGAAAAAGTCAGTGAAGGATAAATTGTCAAAACCATACATCATCTTGAAAAACTGAATTAAGTCACCACGTTTAACCAGTGTAGTGAGATTCAACAGCTGTAACCGCCTATAATATTCTTGCTCCTGTTATTAGTCACATTGACTATGTGAATTGTTTCTACAGTGGATTACGTATAATTATGTAATCTATTAGCTACGAATTCAGAATGCTGTTGTTAAAGAATTGTATTTGATGTACCATCAAGCACGCACGCATGTTCAAGTACTCCTCTCCTGCGAGAGGTTTACTGCATGGTTGCCTATCACTTACGGAATCCAGGTCTAGATTCTTACGCTTGCCTTTAATATGCTTCATCACAAGGGACATTTCTATCTTAAGGATTTGCGTCCATTAGGACCAGATATTATTGCACTCGGTCAGCTTATATCTGATCTCTGTCTGATCTCTTTATATGTTCCTAGGATCCATTCTAAGTTAGGAGAAAGCGCTTTTTGCTTCATTGCTCCTAAACTCTGAAATAGTTTTACTATTAAAATTCGAAGTAGTAACATCTTTATCATTTTTAAGAATAGGTTAAGTAAAACCTTATTTTTATCTTCCTTATTTTGAGAAGTATTTATCGTTTGCATTTTATTTGCTCTTACGCTTTTTTTTTATCTCCCTGTTTTGATTCTGTATGTGTTGGTTTTTATCCTTCTCTTTTGTTGCCTTGATTTTTTGTGTCTTGACTCTGTCCAGCGCCTTTTATTACTACTTTGAATAGTTGACACTTTATAAATCTTTTTAATAATAATAATATGCTCTTGGCATCTTATCTTATTTGCGATCAATATTGATCAATTGAAAATCATCAAAAATTTAGACCTTTCAATTTTTCAAAATGAAATCTGGATAGAACAAGCTAATAAACTGCTTTGATATGAACATTCAGTAGCGAGCTGCACTAAGAACTTGAAGTAACCAATACCACTCCAACTGAAAATGGTATGAGTAAACTGTGAACGGACAAGGGGGAGGGGGTGATGGGTGTTAGAAGGGCGAGGGGAAGGGGAATTAGAAGGGGTAGAAGCCATGAGATGCAAGTATTGTATATTTAGAAACAATAAAGATAGCAAGTCACCAACACACTGTCATAGCAAGATTATCTTGAAGGGGAAAAAATGACAAAACCCAGGTTTTGATAAGTACAAAATATTAAGTGTATTAATGAGCCTGAGGAGATCCTGTACAAGGAAGATGTGCAATGCTTTCTACAAAATGTTCAACCATTGTGCAAAATTTATCTGAAAATTTTACAAAGTTTATCTCTCACAATATTTCTCCATAATCTTGCTCATTTTTTTTTACCTTTTTTTTTTAACCAGTTTATTTTTTTATTTTTTTTTAATTTTATTCATGTACACTACTAAGTGGATACAACGCTAGACTTTCACACACAATTATTTTGAGAAGCATATGAATTATCTATCAAAATTAATTTTAAATGAATAAATTATGCAAATTAGATCGTTGTCTGAGAACACCCCCATGACCTATACATTCCTCATTCATTCTATACCGAAACATATAGAAGGAATGAAGCAAAACCCTGCTGTAAATTAAAATTAATTTAAATTTATTTTCATGATCAAATCTCAACAAAGGAAAAAATTGTTACAAAAAAGAGAGACAATTCTGTAACTATTATTACTCCATAATATGTTTTCTTCTAAAAGAAAAGCACACAACAAACAAATAAGTTTATATAAGATGTAGTGACCTCTATGATCAAAACATTACTGGATATGCTTCAGGCCAAATGGGGGTGGGGGGGGGGGGGGAGGTTATATGGAAGATCAAATCAGTTTACTGAAACATTAGTAGGCAATGGGGAAAGCACAAGTTGATATGGTAGTGTACACATTGGAATCTTCTTGAAAAATGGATGTGATTTTGAGATAACTACAGTACTGTTAATTGTTTCATTTAAGATGCCTTGTTGAGTGTCTGGATTATAGTACTTTTAGGTACCTTAGAGTGATATTCTGGTAATGATATGATACTTATATCTATGAGAACAAATATTCTACACTATTAGTTGTGTACACTCTATCTCAATATCTTGTTCTTCACTGTAGATATGGTACTTTGAAAGTAAACTATTTTAGCCAAATAAAACCCCCTTTTTTTTTACTTCAGGAAATGGATCATTGTAGGGTGAGGGTTCTGTGATGTCATCATGACAGACGTTCTTTTAATCCTTGATTAATACTTGAAATGAGATTGATTTGGAATGTTCTTTTAGTTGTCAATATTATCTTCAGTGGATAACAATTAATGCATTATTAAAACAAAGACGTTTTCCGCCTGATAACCATGATGACATCACAAACTCAGCTGTTTCCATATGCATTCTAAAAGTTTCTATAATGCTAGTATAGAATGTGGTATATCACAAGTCTGTTAAACAATTCAAATGCTAACCAACCACACATTACATACACCAGACGGCAAAGCCTATACCGTGACACAAGCAGTTTTTGATGCAACTTAAAGCATTCTCTCTTGTCATTCCCTTCGTGCCATTCCTCCAGACAATGTGTCATTTTAACATTGCAGTCACACATGTTTTCACAAGTGCTGAGGTTGTGAGGAGACAGGTAAGTTAAATTAATTTGCTAGTGTCACGGTGTATCCATGTTTCCAATATAATAACAAACCTCTCAGTAACTTCATTCTTGTTTTCAACATCAGCTATCAATCAATAACTAGCTTGAACAAGTTACAGTCGCTGTTTCAAATAAACAGTTAAACTGTCAACAACTTGTTCGCTGCTCCCCATGGAACATGCCAACAACAGTGACTTACTTACCAGGCCCTTGCACTCAGCATGTCAATCTATCAGTCACTATTAAGTATCTTAGTCAACTACTTTCTTTGACCCTTCCATGAAATGTTCCAGATTACCTAGCAGTCTCTATGTAGCCTGACCAATGCTTTCACCCAAAAACAGTCACAAAATAACTCAACCTTTGCCATAAAATATAATTATTAAGCAGTGAGTCAATCAGAAACTGTGTCCTTCCATTCAGCTGCACTCACAAAATAATACAAATCCTTGCAATATGTATGTGAATTTATCTCTCTCAGTAACTGGGCCCTCATTTTCAACATTTCAACCCTTTCAATACATATATGAGTTCATCTCTCTCAGTCACTCAGTAACTGGGCCCAGCTCACTTTCAACATTTCAACCACACCTCAACCCTTTCAATACATATATGGGTTCATCTCTATCAGTCACTCAGTAACTGGGCCTCAACCCTTTCAAACCTCAACCCTTTCAATAAACATATCAATTTATCTCTCTCAGTCACTCAGAACTGGGCCCTCGCTTTCAACATTTCAACCACACCTCAACCCTTTCAATGAAATATGTTTTCATCCCTCTCAGTCACTCAGTAGCTGGGCCCTCAACATTTCAACCACATATCAACCCTTTCAATAAACATATGGGTTCATCTGTCTCAGTCCCTCAGTAACTGGGCCCTCGCTTTCAACATTTCAACCACATATCAACCCTTTCAATAAACATATGGGTTCATCTCTCTCAGTCGCTCAGTAGCTGGGCCCTCGCTTTCAACCTCATATCAACCCTTTCAATAAACAAATGGGTTCATCTGTCTCAGTCGCTCAGTAACTGGGCCCTCGCTTTCAACATTTCAACCACATATCAACCCTTTCAATAAACATCTGAGTTCATCTCTCTCAGTCGTTCAGTAGCTGGGCCTTTACTTTCAACCACATATCAACCCTTTCAATAAACATTTGAGTTCATCTCTCTCAGTCGCTCAGTAGCTGGGCCCTCGCTTTCAACATTTCAACCTCATATCAACCCTTCAATACAAGTATGAGTCCATCTCTCTCAGTCGCTCAGTAGCTGGGCCCTTGCTTTCAACCACATATAAACCCTTTCAATAAACATATGGGTTCATCTGTCTCAGTCGCTCAGTAGCTGGGCCCTCGCTTTCAAGGTTGGTCTTCTTCTTCGTCCTCTGCTGGATATCGTCACCACATCTTCTTCTTCACCTTCCTCTTCCTCTTCTTCCTCTTCTGAACTGTCTCTCTCGGGCTCCATCTCCTCCCCGGCTTCTTCGCTGTCGTTTTCATCGTACACCACCGTCCTTTTCCCCCTGTTTCTAGTCCTCATACTCGGCGAGTCGTACGGTTCATCTTCTTCCTCCACTTGGGAGTGATGGCTTGTCTTCCTTTTGGAACCTTTCGACTGTATTCGTCTCTTTCCTAAAGGAATGGAAAGAATTTTGCTTTGGGTACATCATTCAGGTAAATGGATCCAAATGTGCCTTTTACAGCAACAGGTTTCATGTGGTTACTCTGTAGTTCAGATCACTCTCTCTAACTATCTTAAACTCTTTCCAAAACGGATCCACTTATCAAAAATTGATCCATCAGTTAAAACACTAATAAAAAGGACTGATGCTACAGTTTCTCCGCAAGCACATTTCTTAACTAGAAAAGTACTTTGCAAAACCCACAATTTCAATAGCTACCCTCATTCTGATGCCAACCACCTTAAAAGCTTTTGAATACCAATTCCTACCATATTTGGTATAAAGTGCTACCTTACATGATGACAAAACCTTTCTCAAATGGCACAACTTCTTTTCAAAGTAACCCCATTTTCTACCACTTTCACAGAGACATATTGTGATATATGCTTCAAGTTGAGATATTCTGTACGAGTCTCTTTTACAAGATGTGCACCCAAACCTCCTATGTTCCCTCCTCTCCTACTTCCCCTTGTCTGCCCCTCCCCCATTTTCCTACTCCTTACAGACATCCCAAATGTTGTTCTGCAATAACCATAACATCACCCTCCCCCTCCAACCTTAATTTCCTCCCTCCCAAGCCTCTTGTTGATCACCAATATTACTCATTTTAAAAGTTATCTTCATTTTTTACTTCTACTTTATCATGTCACTAAAATGCTAAATACATGCTTGCAGTAAAACAATGAAAACGTTAAAAAGTAAAAATATGCAAAAAAAACGTCAATAAAAATATACGAAAGAGAATAATAATGGCTTCAACACGAGTTAAAAATCCATACAAAACTGAGAAAAATGACGAAAAGCTAAAGATGAAAACGATTGTTTAAAAGATTCACACCTGCCGTGGCCATTCTCTTTGTCCTTCTGCATCTCCTCCGCGATATTTGCTTGGTGGGTGTTTTCTCGCCTCTCCCTCCGTCTTCTTCATCCCCATCTGACGAGGAGTCCCTGTCGAGGTCATCGTCATCGTCTCCACTGCTGGAATCCTTGGTTAATGGAATGGTATCGGAGTCACTCCTGCCAGAATCGTCACTCTGCTGGGATACCTGTGAGACGCCATTGGTTACTGAAGGAGAGAAGCATGATCGGTAACAGCTACTACCAAATACAAATTAGCTCACTTCCACTCAACTGGGTTTAGGTTTCTGTGAAATCCATTATCTTGATTGATATTTCGTGTTTTAAAACTTTAAATCAGCTTTTCGAGTTGAAATTGATGAAACATTTCATTTCAACCATAAATGAAGCATAAAATCAAACAATTTTTGAAATTTGCATTTTATACGTGTTTCATAATACTATGTGAGGTGTCTGGACAACAAAATGTTGATGATTGATTCAAAATTCATAAATTATTCACTCAATTAATTCTTTTGGTGAAAATTATCTAGCAGGATGTCTTAGTTGGGTTCATTGCAATAATATTTTAAGAAACACTCATTATGTTCGGAAAAATTTCCAACCAGACTCAAAATGCTGCTTTTAATGGTGATGGAATAACATCTTTGTTTTATAACTTTATTGGACATTTTGTGAATGAAAGAAGACAGCAGGAAAGAAAGAGCAAGGAATAATTTAACAGGTATTGCATAGCAAAATGCTTTGCAATAAATTGAAGGGCAAAGTGGTGTAGCATTTTTTTGGACACAGTTACTATAGCATTTATAGGAGACAGACAGCATTCTGAACATTCAAAACTGTTACAAAAAATTTGATTACAAACTTATTCCCTGAAGAGGGAAAACGGGATGCCAGGTTTCACTTTAAAGATGTTTTAAGGTCCTACCCTTTTATTCAAATTCCTAAATGTTTTTTCAAAAGTGTTGCAAAACTTCAAATAACCAAATCTGTACTACAAATTTCAGTATTTGAATATTCCCATGGCAACAAAAAGGCAGGGCAGGTCCAAGCTATTTGCACTGTGACGTACGGGACATTTCAGAGACTTAAATGTGTCTAAAAGTTATAAAAAATATATTTTCCAGAAACTTTTCCAGGTTTTCATATTTGTTATTGCTGCTACTTTATTACAAACTCATGAAGATTTCCTACACTTGCTTTAATTAGGTCCCATCTTCATTAATGTACAGTGTGACGTACGGGACCAGAGAATTTTGTGTTTTTTTTACTAAAGAGCAAAGCTGAAATCCCTCTGAAATTAAGAGGGCAGTGATCAAGCTGTTATAACTAATGAATAGCCTAACCTTCCAAGGGCTAAGCTGTAACATATTAGAAAAAAATATGAAGCCATTCCAGTACAGTGATTACACAAATGAAAATTGTCCTGTGACGTACGGGACATGTGACGTACGGGACAATTTGTCCATATACAAATTGACTATGTAAACTCATATTTTTATTCCTGAATATACAATAACAAGATGATTTCTACTTAAAAACATTAATTTGGATATGCCAGAACAATGTCATTGGTAATTTCATGCCATATTTCCTTCTTTCTGGGATACGGATCTCTTCGAAGAGAGCAGTGACTGTACTTGTGAGATCATTCCACTACATAAAACATGGAATGCGTAAAGTATTAATCTACTCTACATATACATCAAATACTCATAACATCAATTCTAGCTTTGTTAGACCACAAATGATTCAAGATGCAAAGTTTTGGTGCAAAACTGTTTTGGTATGTACAACACTGTATCATACTCCCCACTATTGACCCTGAAGTTGAAATATGATCCATCCCATTCAAAACATACCAAAATGTCCACAGTAACGTCCACGTAATGGCCATCTATGAAACTAGTACAACAAAGAAAAACTCTATAGACCTAATACTGGTTACCAGACCAAATACTCATAACATCAATTCTAGCTTTGTTAGACCACAAATGACTCCAGATGCAAAGTTTTGGTGCAAAACTGTTTTGGTATATACTGTACAACACTGTATCATACTCCCCACTTTTGACCCTAAAAGTTGAAATATGTTCCATCCAATTCAAAACATACCAAAATGTCCACAGTAACATCCACGTAATGTCCATCTAGGAAACTAGTACAACAAAGAAAACTCTATAGACCTAATACTGGTTATTGAACAAACTCATGAGTGATTGTCCTCTGCAAAAATTGGGCGAGCGAAGCTCTACACTTGTAACTAAAACTCTGTATGTCTACTATCTAAGTTCAGGACACAAGAACAATGTTGCACAGTCATGATAGTCACACTTCACAATAGGCCTACGAAATATTGAAATGCAAACTCAACATTCTTGAAGTGGTCCTCATCCAATGTCAATTTTGAATAGCATTGTAGATGATTCTGTATCCCACACACACACACACAATTGACTTCCCGATAGTTTATTGAACAACACCTGGGCTGTTGGTGGTCATCAGTCAATAGTTTATTTGGTGCCATGATGTGCTCTTCAGGCATGCAGGGAATATAAGTTGCAACTACCAGCTTTCAACAAAATAAATTTGTAAGCATTGGAAGGTTTCCAGTAGAGGTCCCCATTGGAGCCCATGCATGTTTATTATGTATAAATACAGGGTTTCCACCACACTATGTCCCGTATGTCACATTTTGTCCTGTACATCACATTTTTAAATTTGATAATTAGATATGCAGTGAATATTATTTCATTTTTTTGGGGATGGATTTTGTTGAGCATTGTTCTTAATTAGAACTTTATAGAATATCACAAAAAAAAAATTGTTCCTCCATATCAAAACTTGAAAAAAAGTGCTGAAAATTGTGACGTACGGGACATCAGTATTTGGACACTAGCTAATTAGCATATTTAATTGATGAACCCCCAAACATAATATGTCAAAATTATTGGAAGGAAGGGTGTATCATGTCCCACATAACTTATATTCAATTAGTTCATATTGCTGGCAGGGAAATAGAATTCCAAATGTCCCGTACATCACACTGCAATTTGAATTTATGCAAATTAGCCGGCTGTAATTGTTCGAATAGGCAAAAAAATTCAAAAAAATTATGAAAATCTGAAACTTCAATAATTCAGCTTTAACATGACACCACATTTAGGGTGCTGGAGTAAAGTTTGAAATTTGGCTTCTAGGGATACAATAGCTTGGACCTGCCCGGCACTATTTAATCACATTTCTTTATCTTCAGGTTCATCAGGCTTATCAATAGGGGAATCAGAGGGAATACAACTCCAGGGCCCAGCATCAATTAGGAAGACTGAGTAAATATGTGGGATAAACAACAACAACATTCTCATTTTAAGGAAACATGAGGACATAAAAATGTGGCCTGGTGACATTAATTATCCCAGAGGCCCGCCCCGACCTGGCCTTGCAACACCCCTGGGGATCTTAGTCTAACACCTTCAAAACATGTGTAAAAGTAAGTTGGCCTGACGTTTCGATCCTAGCAGGATTTTCTTCAGAGGCTAAAATGACTTCAAAACATGTTTTTTTTTATAACGTTAGCGTCGCATTGCCTCCAACTGCCCGATACCCTTCATTGGTTGTAGTCTAATGTTTGAATTTCTACAAAACAAGCTCAGTGTAAGCCCAGAGTATCATCTTAGTTGTCAACTGTCGGACCTTTGATCATTATTAATAATAAGTTTGAACAAAGATGAACTGGTTAGTCATGGCTACCTTGCTTTAGCCTCGACCTTGTCGTTCTGGTAGAGATTCCTGACGGCCCTGGTTTGTCATCTAACTCGGGAAGAATATCGCTTTGGGAGCTTTGCTCGGAATTCAGTGGCCTCTGAAACCACGACGGCCTCCTGGGATGAAAAAATTTGCAAATACGATGAATACTCAAAGAGGAATTTGATACAACTATTGCATTAAGTGACAACTTGTTGCGATCCTTATGCATAGACATGCATCAATTATACCTTCCAACATATGTTTGACAACAAGTGTGTTCTTATTTATACAACAATAAGTCTGATTCTCTCGAAATATTTAGATGGTTACATTAGATCTTCAAACAAAAAATAAGAATACTGAATGGCTCTTATAAATGCAATGCGCTATATGCAATTGTGTGCCAATTGTCAGTTATAAATGGATGGGGGGTGGGAGGAAGGGAGGGGAGGGGTTAGGTATTGGTGGATTAGGTATATATACCTCTTGCCCTTTGTCAGTATTATGTGTTTAGCTGCATTTTTGTAATCTCGGAGGGTATCCCTGACTTTGTCTTCAAAGAGAGCTGACAGTCTCAAGGTCATGGAATAGATCTGAAAGAAGAGACAAAGAAAGTAAGTAAGTAAGTAAGTCAACTTTATTGAATCCCAGAAGGAAATTACATATCTGCGGGGAGCAATACAATGAATGATACAAAATACAAAGAACTTTGATACAATGAATGATACAAAATACAAAATACAAAAATACAAAATATTTGAAAATATATATACAACAGCTAAATGCAGTCTAAACAAAATATACACTCACTAGCTCCAACAGCGCAACTAAGTGGATCGGCCACCAACCCCCCCCCCCACCTCGTGAACTTCTTGTTGTGAATACTAATGGCAGTGCCTATAAACGAAGAACGATGTCTATTTGTGTGTGACGTCAGCGACCTCAATCTACCGCTACGAGCAATGATACGGCTGGTTAGATGATTGTGCAATGGGTGACTGTGATCTTTCCACACGGACAGCAGCTTGTCTCGTACACAATTTTCATAGACCGAGGCCACTGATGGCAGACTTTTCCTAATAATTTTACCAGCACGTTTAAAATAGGGTTTGTATAATCTGGTGTACGTAATAGTAGAAGAATAATGTGAAGACGGATGGGGATAGTGTCTTGGGGGGGTAGGGGAGTGGGGGGGAGGAGATACATAACATCTACTGAAGGTAGGGAATGGAAGGAAAGTTACATGAAACCTGTCTATCAAAGTAAATGAACAACAGAAAAGTGACGGGTAAACTACAAACAAACTTCAACGTGGTAGCGATCAACCCCAGCGAATAAATTTGGTGTTCATATTCTATGGCAATTGGCCAATTGTAGAAGAGCATTTTGCCATGCACTACCAGCTAAAATATTCCCTGAATCCTTAATCCTAAATCTAGTGGAAAAAGGCAATTCACGTCACCAACTATAAAGAGCTTGGTAGTTCACTTGGCACAGTACGGGACTTATAAACCTGAGAGTCGCCGATGCAAATCCTGTTGTAGCCAGCTCATCAAATTCCTATACCTAATTTGATACAGATAATAGCAGGAACACTTCCTTTCGCCATTGGTTTAGCTTTTATAAATGAAAAGTTTTATAAATAAAAGCCCCAATACCATTGGTATAGAGCTTCATTTCAACACATACCTGTGACTTTTTATTGGTGTTGAATGCTTTGGAATTGGTAAAGATCAGACGAACATCTTTTGCAAATTCTATGGGGTCCTGATAGAATCTTGCATTCAGCTGTTCTCTTACAGTCCATAGATCCATGGGGTGATCAATGACGTTCCGATAATTCTGAATGAGAAGGAAGAGATCCCCGTTCATAACAGTGAAATATTTCTGACGGAGATTATATGCAGTTTGATAGAAAGGCATCATTTAATACCCACTAGATCAAGAGACTGAGTTCGGTCAGCTTGCGGCTTTGATAAGCCAATGATGGCTTCTACGCAAGTTCCTGCTTGCAGGACGATCTAAATACAAGTTTACTATACCATTTGACAAAGATATATAAAAAACCAAAAGAGGTGTGTATGGCTAGTGTTCAGTTCTTTGATATATGTACAGACTGCCCTCTCTGCATGATAACACAGTGTACTATGTTGTAATAACATAATGTACTATACTGTGATAACATAATGTTCTATACTGTAATAACATAATGTACTGTACTGTGTTAACACAGTGTACTATGTTGTAACATAATGTACTATACTGTGATAACACAGCATATTATATAGTAATAACATACAGTAATGTTCTATACTGTGATAACACTGTGTTCTATGTTGTAATAACATAATGAACTATACTGTGATAACATAATGTTCTATACTGTAATAACAAAATGTACTATACTGTGTTAACACAGTGTACTATGTTGTAACATAATGTACTATACTGTGATAACACAGCATATTATATAGTAATAACATACAGTAATGTTCTATACTGTGATAACACTGTGTACTATGTTGTAATAACATAATGAACTATACTGTGATAACACAGTGCACTATGTTGTAATGACATAATGTACTATACTGTGTTAACACAGAGTACTATGTTGTAACATAATGTACTATACTGTGATAACACAGCATATTATATAGTAATAACATACAGTAATGTTCTATACTGTGATAACACTGTGTACTATGTTGTAATAACATAATGAACTATACTGTGATAACACAGTGTATTATGTTGTAACATAATGTACTATACTGTGATAACACAGCATATGATATTGTAATAACATAATTTACTATACTGTGATAACACAGTGTACTATGCTGTAACACAATGTAGTATATTGAAACACAATGTGAGGGTATCCCCCCTGCATTTCCATACTACAACCTAATGTATGAACTGGTAACAAAGTGTAAGCCATGTAACATACTACAAGCTAGTGAACTGTACAGTACTGTATGATAATGTAGTGTACATTTCCACTACCTACCGGGTAGACTGATTCATCCACTGGTTGTACTACAATTTAGTGTACTGTACAGTACTATATGAAAATGTAATGTACATTTCCACTACCTACCGGGTAGACTGATTCATCCACTGGTTATACTACAAGCTAGTGTACTGTACAGTACTATATGATAATGTAATGTACATTTCCACTACCTACCGGGTAGACTGATTCATCCACTGGTTATACTACAAGCTAGTGTACTGTGAAGTACTATATGATAATATAATGTACATTTCCACTACCTACCGGGTAGACTGATTCATCCACTGGTTGTCTAAACGGAGTCGAATCTTGACAATCAAACATTATATCTAATAGCCTTCTGCATTCCTCAATCCAAGCCTTATCATCGTACGTTCGCATACTCCGTCTCTTCTTGGCTGGTGGCTTGTTGGAGGAATCCTGAGGGTTGGAAGGAAAGCTCATGGTAATATACCCAGGTAGGAGGTACCAAATGTAGTGAAGAGGATGGGAGGGGTGAAGATGAGAGGTGAGAGAGGAAAGGATTGGAGAAATAACTGCTGAGGCTACGTGTGTGCTAGTTGCAACTGTTTGTGCTTAAAGTGACATCTGGTAAGAAGTTAATTGTGGTTATAAAAGGCAGCTAGGTAGTAATACAGGAAGGAGGGGGAGGGAGCAAGACAAGGACAGGGAGAGAGGGGGATAGGGGAAAGGGGAGAAGGTTCCTTTCTCATTTTTAACTTACAGTGTCATCATCTTCCGATGAAGAATCATCATCTGATTCCGAGCCTGAGCTTTCTTCCATCTTATCTCCATGCTCAGTATTACCAACCATCTGGTTGTAGAGTGATATAGCATTGTCAAGATCCAAATCCCTGGAAACAGAAAGGAAAAAAAAGTGATATTATTGATACACCATAAAACATCTACATCATATGTCTGCAAACCCAACCCTTTCTCCCTCCCCTCCTCCCTCCCTCCGTTCCTCCCTCCCTCCTTTTCCCCCTCCTTTTCTCCCTCCCTCTCCCCTGTCTCCCTCCCTGTCTCCCTCCCCTCCTCCCTCCCCTCCTCCCTCCCTTTTTCCCTCCCTTCCTCCCTCCCTTTCTCCTTCCTCCCTCCCTTTCTCCCTCCCCTTCTGCCTTTCTTTTACCTTCCATCTCCCTTCCCTTCCTTCTCCCTCCCCTTCTGCCTTTCTATTTCCTTCCATCTCCCTTCCTTCTCCCTCTCACCCTTCATACCTCCTTTCTTCTCAATGCACATTTCCTAATCATCACATTTTCATAGGACATCGAGCTAAGTTTCGAGATAAAAACACACATTACCTGATGACTTCCAGTAATATATTGGTAACTAGTTTGGCTGTTTTCACTATCTGACTGTTCGGATCATTATAGGCATTCGTATTCCACTCTATCCTCCTGACTTCCCACTGTAAGGCCGAACGTCGTCGATAAAAACGGAGCATCAACCTGTTCCTGATGGTGGTGAGGTCCGTGGGGTACGGCACGGTCATGGCGTAGTCGGGGTACGTACTGAGGTCGACGGGTGCGTTAAACATCTCTGCGATTCGGAGAGACATGACTTGATCGAGGCATTTCAAGATGCGATCACATTCTTCTCCTTGATCACATTCACCCCATTCTCCTGCCTGAGGTTTGTACTGAAGTTGCTGGATCTCTGCGGGTGACACAGGGTTACCTGCTCCTACTTTCCAGGGTTCGTCTGCAAATCAGGCAAAGAAAGCGCATTTCTTTAGAAAGTTGAGATTATCGTGAGGAGCATGGGCTACATATAGCCGGCTTCCTGTGCAGGTACTGACAATGAAATGAAATTAACATCTCTGTAGCGAGTTCAAAGAAATTTAGCCCAAATTTGATTCCCATTTGTAGTATTAAACTTAAACTAACTTGTGTCATGTCTTACCAATTGCATGGAGGAAACAAATAAACAAAGACTACAGCCAAGGAAAGCAATGCTCTTACTACGGTGATACATTGACTCATTTACTCCTGAATCTTTTCAAGAGAAACAAGTGCTAAACCTCTGTCCTGCACAAACATCTGTTATGAAACTAACCTCTCTGTAGCTGGTTGTGTAGCATCTTACACCTTTATGTTGTGCCAATGCAAAGTTAACAGTGCAAGAATATAACACAGACTCCGGGCGAGGAATCAGTGCTCTTGCTTTATGGTGATATGTTAACAGGTCTCACTCACGATACTTTCCAAAGAAAGATGAACTACTCTGCTTTCCTTGACAAGCATCTTCAATCTCTTTAGCTTGTTCAAAGAAAGTCTCGTTACATGTGTCACACCTTCCTTGTGTCATGCCGTACCAAACGTGTCCGGACACAGGGAATAATGTATTTATGTATAAATGTGTAAACATTTTGCGTAGCAGTTTTGAAGGCTATGGTCTTTGTCCTGTGTACAAAACTGCTATACATCTTTGCACTTTGTATAGCAATTTCACCATTTTGCATGGCAATTTGCGATGCGATACTGGATAAATTATTTGACAAAAAAACAAAAACAAAAAACAAAAAAAAGATGAGAAAATAATGACACAGATTTCAGACAGGGAAATAAGGCTTGCTGCAACTCCAATGACAAATCCATTAAAAACCAACGCTACTCTTGAGGAATGTAACGTCATGAGCATGATGGGTCAAACAAACACACGTCATAATAATCCCGAAATAAGCAATAATCATCAACGTCTTGCCTCAAAATCGGAAAGATTCCGATATATCTGATTCCTATTGCACGATGACTTTGGTTTGACTTAATAATCTTAACTTGACTTCTCAAACTTACTTTTCTTATCTATCGGTTCCAAATCCCAGGGACTCATTCTCTCCGCTTCACCGTTATCCCACCTACGACAGAAACATTGAGGGAAAAAGACAGGAAATTAAACAAATGGAAAAGATATCAAAATGTGACTTCAAATAAGTAAAATGAATATCGGAAAACTGGCTGGGAAGTTTTGGGAAAATGGAAATTAGCGAAGAAATATTTGGCTAGAGCAGTATTAGACCCAGAGACCTCTGGGTTACAAGCCCAGCGCTCTACCAACTTAGAGCAATCCATCCCTTAGTTGGTGGCGATCACTATATTGTCACTTCTTGCCGGGGGGGGGGGTGCCGGTCAGAAGCCACATCATGTTAACGGGCATATCGCCCCAGTTGCATTCGATAAAACCCAGAAAGCAGGCAGAGAAGGGATTTTGAGAGAAATTCAGCTTTTAAAAAAATGTATAATTATTCAAGTATAAATGAATAACAGAGTAACAAAAAGCAGAATGGGAAAATTGCAGAGAATGGAAAAGAGGAGATGAAATTTACATAAACTTCTTGGAGAAGATATACAAGCAACTAAGTTTAAGACATCACATTGCCTCAACAGATAAGAGGGATATCAGTTGCTGTGGAAATCATCTCATCAAGAATGGCAGAAACTGGGTGCAAAGACAATTGACTCAGTTTGCTTGAATTTTCCACAATAACTCATTCTTGAAAACCAGAATTGCTAGAAATATATATTACCATCACTAATTTTTTTTTTTTTTTTTTCATATCGAGACCAAATTTTCGGCCTTAAATCATCGTTTACATGTAATGATTCTCTGGTGACAGATTTTAATATATCTTGCGGCATACCTGACGGGGAAGCACTGGAATAAACTACCCGGGTTTTCGGCCTCTAAGGGGACCTTGTTTTCGATGGCCCCCAGCCACCACTGATCGTCTATGACTGCCCGGAAACGATCTCCCGGCTTCCACCTCCTTCTCATCGCGATATCGTAATGTTGAGCTAAGACTAAGAAATCTATGACGTCTGCCATGTCGTGGTACCTGAGACAGAGAACAGCGAAAACATAATAATCCAACAGGAAAAGAGATAAGATATTGTGGAATGGAAATACATGTTGCAATGAGCATGATGCACTGAATACAATAAAAACCGACAACTTACAGAACTTCCTAAAAGTAAGTTTTGGTATTTTAGAATTATATTACAACCTAGAAAAATAGCTACATATACCAATGATAAATACAGGGAAAAGAATAGTTCCTGTACGGCAGAGCTTATTGGTATGCACAAATAGGCAAATTGCTACGGTCCACACTACCGAGGTCAAGTACTCTTTGCACAAATGTCGGTCCAATCATTACCAGAGATCAGACGGATGAAAAATTCACACAAAGACCATAGGTGGCTGTGTTTGCATACAAAAAATTAACTGTCGAAACAAAACATTCATCGACAAGCAATGTCTTGGCTTAAAAACGTAGTATTGAGAACAAATTTAGAAAACAAAGTGATCAGCTTTTGCTGGACCAGTACACTCAAAATTTGTGTTAAATATCCAATAGACTGATATGATGAGTTAACAAACAAAGCATTGAAGCAAAGATTGTAAGTATACCTGAGTTGGAAAAATCCTCCAGTTTGCTTTCTGGTATTTGAGTCAATAAAGGCTAGCTTCAGTCCACACGTAGTGGGTGGACCGATGTGGTACTTGATGCCGACAACCTTCATCAACTCCTCGGTCTAAATATGTGGAGGGAAACCAATTCAGATTTTTATTAGTTGGTCTGCCAGTCCTCGCAAACTTACCGACTAATTATTCAATGTATGATTGTAATTTATCATACTAATATGCCAGTCTAGATGTTTATGAATGAATTAAGGTAATAATGAGCAAATAATTAATGAACTCATGAGTAATTAACGAATAATGAAATTGAAATCCTCCACACAGATTTGGTTACCCGGGCTGTTGCCCGATTCATACTACTATTAACCATGCTTGATAAGCAACTATTCAAACTTCAAAAGCTGTGCCTCTATATTGAAATAATACTTAGGTAATAGATGATAGGCTTAGCTTATGGGATTTCAGTATTGAGTAGAAGATGAAAAACTGATCAAAATCATCTCAAAAAGCTGCTTTAGGGTCTTCAGAGGCACCTGCATTAAACAATTGTGAGTAGACATGGTGATGTGAGGGGGGAAATGAGTGATCTTGGGGATTAAGAGGTGTGTGAAGGGATATGGGTGTGTGAAATAAGGATATGGGTGTGTGAAATAGGGGTGTGTGATGGGATAGGGGTGTGTGAAAGGATATGGATGCATGAAGGGATATGGAAGGGTAAAAGTGAGTGAATGGTCATGGCTGGGTGAAGGAATATGGGTGGATGCAGGGATATGGGTGAGTGATTGGGTATGGGTGTATGAAAGGAAATGGGTGGGTGAAAGGGTCATGGGTGAGTGAAGGGTCATGGGTGAGTGAAGGGTCATGGGTGAGTGAAGGGTCATGGGTGAGTTAATGGTCATGGGTGAGTGAAGGGTCATGGGTGGTGTGGAGCCGTAATATGTGTATTTGGGGGGTTACGAGTCCGGTGCTGCCAGTCATACACAGAATGAATTAAAACAAAAACTCAATCCAACTTGAAGTTACTTCGATATAGTAAATAGCCACAGTCTTTACTTGATTGACTCATGCTTAGAGGTTACTGAAGGCAGTGTAAGGTAATTAATTAGGTGAAGGAAGCCTTTTACAGTCAAACTAGAAGTTGATAGTACCTTTAAATCAAGGTGGTTCCACGGAAATTTCCGCCCGTCTATGTGATAGACGTTATGCCTCTTGACAGCTTCTACGTAAGCCTTGTGACCTTGCCAAAAATATGTGACCTCATCACCCATCTGGGGTACATAGGGGGACCTCCGCGGGTTGGTATCTGTGATCCAAGGTGATGGCTTGTACTCCTCTGGAAGTTCAGAAACGGGTTGTTCATCAACCACCAACATCTTTGGAGCCTTTGGAATGAGGGGAAAGGGGAGCACAAGGGATGTCAGAATCAATTAACAGTTATGTTACAGTAATGTCAACCAAACTTTACTTCAATATAGAGGTGACAGTACAGGATTGGTCAAGTAAAACATCAAGCAGTTACTTTTCTTCTACAGTGGGGGCTAATTTCTCTTTTTCCAAAGTAAAGTTTGCAAAAGTGATTTGACATGTGTCTTTTACTTCCTTAGATGGTTACTGTCAGACTTCTTGACACAAAATACAGATTTGACAAAACTAATTTCTGAGAATCTAGTTATCACAAGAAAAAAGACTTTACCTTTCTTTTCAGAGTTCTCCTGGGTTTCTTCCTCGGTGTCCTCCGGGGGTCTTGGCTTCTTTCTGGGTTTTTCTTGCGAGCTCTCTTTCTTTTGTACTTTCTCTTTGTCTGTGCTTTTCTTTTCGGTGGCTGGAGGTTGATGCCAGCCTCTTCGATCCAGTCCGAGTAATCGCTGGAACCACTGGTGGATAAAAGAAAATATAATTCATTGTTTTGCTGGGCTGATCTCAAATGACCTTTAACCTTTAGTAAAATCACTGAACATGGTTCATATACTCAATATGGTGTATCTGCATATGTATGCTTAGTATGAGATGCAGTCAATTTTCCCTTGTTGAGATATCATGTTTAATATGAAGGTATGACACCCACACCTACACAAATGTCATCAGAGATTGAACAGAGTTATACTTGTTGTCGCAATGGGTTAGTACCGGTAGTGGTCAGATGTATCAAGTTTTGATTGGTGCCAGATGCAAGCCACATGACGAACTGCTGCAATTCTCTGTGAATCAATAACTGAATGTTTCTTTTCTTTTTCTTCCTTTCTTCTCCTTTTCTTAGTTCTTTTCTTAATTCTTTATGTAAGTTATTTGTGTACTCTATGTACAGGGAGTGTATCACTAGATAAGCCCACAAGGGTTTCCTGATACACTTCCTTCCACATTCCATAAATATCTGTATTCGCTAAATTTGTTGTATATATGTTGTGGAAAAACAAATAAAATAAACAAAATAAAATAAACAAAATACAGACAAAAATCTCTTATATCTTGACCTTCAATTTCCGAAAGATAGTACAGTAATATAAGTAAATGGTTTCAGGAGAGATATGAGCCTGATATCACAAGAGTATGCACTGAACATTGTGAAGTCCCTTTGATTCATTAACTACATTGCATAAATTAAATTTGTGTTCTGTTGATCATGCATGCCCTTTCCAATCAGCAAGCTCGACTCAAGGAAGTAATGACTGTTTAGCTCCAATTCATGTACAAGTCGGAGAATTAATGAATATTGCATGAACACAAAACAGTGCTTTATAACTTGCCACTGACAGACCTAAAATTTGACTTGTAGATTTTTAAAATTGGTAACATCCATCAACCGACTCGATTGATTACTATAACATAGCACACACAGAGAGAATCCTGCACTGCACATTTTCATGAAGAAAGACAGATTAACTAATCACTGCTGTTAACTTTTGTTAGTCAACAACAGGGGTTGGGCAAAAACAGTTTTTGTACCCCCTGCCCACTCTATACACCAGCAGAATAAGATGGTTCTTAACATTCCCTCCTACCACAAGGGGCAAGGCTTAGCTAACTTCGTAATACAATCTTACACGGCTAAGGCCAACGATAGCGGAGCAAAACTTGTTTGCAGTTGTGCTCAAGACCAGCTTTGATTAGGAGTCTATGGAGGGGAGTGCCAAACCCCAGCTCCCATTGATTTGACCTCATGGCTTCCTTGTCGACAAGTTGGTTCCCTGCTTTCGATACATACATTGTCACAGAGAATTAAACAATCATTTAGAACTACAGTATCTCTCCTCGTCTATTCCTTGTCTTAACCACAGGAGACTAGGGCACACAACTATTGTTGACCTTCACATGACCTTTGCACATTAATATTAGATAGTACCCTTCTTCTCTATTCTATAGTACTTACCCCTCTTCGCTGTTATCGCTCATGTTGACTTCATACCCTGAGGACTCCTCCAACCTCTCTACATCAACCATCTGAAGGAAAAGTACAACCTAATATATAATATATCAATAAATATTAACATGCTGATATAACCAACAAACAAATAAATAAATAAGTTAATAAAAATAAATAAATAAATAAATAATTAAATAAATAAATGAATAAATAAATAAATAAATAAATAAATACATCAATCAATCAATCAATCAATCAATCAATCAATTAATCAATCATTCATTAACGTAAAAAGTATGCGAAGTAAGGTAAATTAAAGAAAATTCTCTCGATACTGTGGTGCGAGGAATTTTACGTTCCAAGCAAGACAAACACTATAAAAAGAAACAACACTGTTGTTCTGTGAATGGTAATAAATACAAAATGTCTGAAATCCAATAACTAATTCAACTGTAAAATTTTTTGAATTGAATCTCTTTCTGTACAAGATCTTACATGATTTTCTGAAGCAACCAAGTAGAATTCTGCATTCTTAATTCTGCTTTAATATAGTCCAAAGCAACATGTAGGCAAGGCAGAAGTTTGTTAGGATGTTAAACACATACAAATAAATATTTTAACTATTATTATAAATACTGTGAACATGAACTTCATATGAAGTTTATAGAAAATAACCTAATGTACTAAATATTAGAAAGAACTACAAAAGGCGTGCAATTCATAAGATTGCATAAAAATTAATACTCAACAATTTTGTACAAAAAGTAAAAGGAAGAGCGAAATCAAGGGAAAGGGAATCAACCCTACGGAAAGTTTCAAGTATTGTAGACGTAATCAAACTTGTAAGGACTACATGTCCAGTAAAAGATACTGAGAAAGATTGCTGTTGGTGTTAGTAGAAAGAAAATGTGCTTGCTTCCATCTCCAAATTGTACCCCCCCCCCCACAATTTCAAAGTGAGATCTGATCATTCTCAATTTACAAACCTCATCTCCTTCACCGTTGATGGGATTATCAGAAGCTTCCTGTGAGCGGGTTCCATAACTGTGCTGGAGTTTTTTCAACTTTTTCTTCTTCCTCAGCATTCTCTCAGAAAATTCCCCGCTGCTCTCCTGTGACCAAAATACAACCAGAGGAATTGTTAAACTGGTCAGGGTACCCGTTTACAACATGATAATTAACATAGAAGGTTGCAGAACTTTGAACCCATCAATTTTAAATTGCTTTCCTGCTTGCCAGTCAAACTCTTCCACTCTGCTCGCAATTATTGAAATAAAATTGAAATTGTTGGCGATAAAGCTTAGATCATATAATTTTCTCAATGGTAACATAAGTGAGCAAATAATAACCACAAAACTGAGTAGGGAATTATCAACATATTGCCTTTCCTCCCGAAAAGCTAGGAATTTTTGCCTACAATGGAGTACGTAACGACCTAGTGACCTAGGAAATTCAACTCATGTTCTCTTAGAAAAAGTTAAATCAGTTAAATTAAATCAGTTAAGTAAAGAGTGTTTCGATGGCAGAAATGTTCCTAAATGTTCCCACTACAGCTGTTCTTCAAGTAAGAGTGCAGACACATGGTGTCAAATTGTTTTATCACTTACATACAAACAAGGTATTAGATGCAACAGAAATGAAAGTCTTAAAGTAGAACTTGAACCGCTAAAATATAGCAAAAATTCAATAATTCAGGTTGGGAATGGGGAAGGGAGATTGATATGGGGAAGGGGTTGGGAGATGGTAGGGGCAAATTGGTAGGGGAACAGGATAGGGAAATGGGTTTGGGTAGGAGAGATAGGGAAAGTGGAAGTAGTAGGGGGAGATGGCAGGGATCAATGGGTACATGAGTGGGGTGACAAAACAAAAGAAGAAGAATTGTAAAAGGATCAGTGCTGGGAAGGGAGGAGCGGAGGTTAGAAAGGTCACCCAGAGTCCTAATTCAATAATTAAAAACTACAAACCTTCTTGAGAGAAGGTCTCTTGGCAGACTCGGACATGTAATGAAGCTGTTCCAACTGGCGATGGGCTTGACGTCTCTCTTCGTCGCATCTGAAATTGGAATCGTCAATTTCCAAACATTAAAAAAGAATAAGGTTTCTTTTTCTAATATGAAGCTGGACTAGAAATGCAACCTCTCTATGTAGAATGTTGCAAAGATAATTTGGGGAAACTAAGAACAAAAAGTATGACAGATTACTTCTGAACCACAACCACTACTAGCAGGTGTGCCAACGCCATTTGGTACCCAGAAAAACTGCCTGTTGTACTAACCCTATCTATTTTTAGGTTAAAACTGTATAGGATTTACTTTTATGGAATAAGCAAATATGTATAAAAACATAAATAATATAGTTAATAAATCAGCAAGCAATCTGAAGACAGACTAAGCTTTACGCTAGGAATGAAGTCAAAGTGAAATTATGCATGACAGTTTTAGGATGAGAGGTTTCTTTATCCTGACAGCATCTATTTAGGGACTTCCTGCTATGATCAAACATCAAGCATTCCAACTTTTACACATTTTTCCTTCACAGGTTTTTTTGCAGTATTGAAAGTAAACTATTTGTTGAGTTTTCTTTCTCTCTTCAAGCTTAAGTTACTTATAAAGTTACATTTAAAGACTAATTTATCGATAAATTTTTGGAATCTTTCTAGGAATATATGAAATTAATGGTTCACCTTCTAATGACATCCAATAATTCGGGCACAAACTTTCTCCTTGCTAGCAGTTCCAGTTTGGTGAGAGGACGGCCTATCGCCACGTTACCC
This sequence comes from Apostichopus californicus, assembly GCA_020650975.1. Classification (NCBI taxonomy): domain Eukaryota; kingdom Metazoa; phylum Echinodermata; class Holothuroidea; order Aspidochirotida; family Stichopodidae; genus Apostichopus; species Apostichopus californicus. Next base: position 23,723 of record JAIPMN010007846.1, read on the forward strand.
ATAGCTTGCCTGACTCCCTCCACTTCTCCAGTCCTCCTCAAACCTCTGGGAGATATCATGTTCGGACTAAGAGGATGGTGAGCTGATCCTGGGGAAGGCGGAATAATATACTTTATAATTCCTCTGTGTTATACTGTAACATATAGAACAGAAGAGAGCCACAAGCTCTAAGATGGCTTCAGAAGTAAAGTCTAGCTAACAAAGTCAACTGAAACGACTAACTGCCGGTGCCGGATTTGTTCAAAAAGGAAGGGGACTGTCAAAGAGAAAGAAGACTGTCAAAAGGAACAGGGATTGTCAAAAAGAAAGGGGGCTGTCAAAAGGTGGGGGCTGTCAAAACAGAAATGGGACTGTTAAAAAGAAACAGCACTATCCAAAAAGAAAGGAGACTGTCAAAAGGAACAAAGGCTGTCAAAATAGAGGGGACTGTCAAGGAGAAAGGTATTGTCAAAACGAAAGAAGATTGTTAAAAAGAATAGGAACAGTCATAAGGAACAGGGATTGTCAAAAAGAAAGGGGCTGTCAAAAGGGAAAGGGGCTGTCAAAAAGAACAAAGACTGTCAAAAAGAAAGGGGACTGTCAAGGAGAAAGGGAACTGTCAAAACGAAAGGAGATTGTCAAAAAGAATAGGAACAGTCATAAGGAACAGGGATTGTCAAAAAGAAAGGGCACTATCAAAACAAAAAGGGGGCTGTCAAAAGGGAAACCTGGGGACTTTCAATCGGAACAGGCAAGTCAAAAGGAAAAGAGGACTGAAATACTGTGCCTGTTCTTATCAGTTTTCTAAAACATAGTCATGAATGAATTCCAAGAACGTGAATGCTTGGCAGAGGGGTTACCAGCCTTATTTCTAGGAAGAATTCAAGCAATTAGAGGTGAAGGAGGTAGAAAATGCACATTGTTTTGCATTTTGGACATTCCCTATTGAAATGGCCATCAATTTGTAGACTATGTTTCAATATCGATTTAAAACTCCGTCACCCCCACCCTTTCCCTCAACTCGTCTATCATCTTTAAATGGCTGAACACTAACCTCTAGGCGTGGTCGGCCTAGGTGGCTCTAGCCTCGATCCGCTGCTACCTACGGCCTGGTTATTGGCATCCTGTTGCTCCTGCATCCGATGAATTAACTCATCCAAGATGCTGGCAGCTTGCTCCGTCTCGTTCAGGACTATACCGTCATGAGCGTGTTCTCCTTCTCCAATGATTTCTTGCTCTCCTGACATTGAGAATTGATAAATTTAAAAGAGATAAGGATCCTACCGTCAAAGTCGTTCAAACAAAACTGTGTAGACTATTCACGTTTTATGGAACTTTCCTGTGGATACTTTTACTCCCCATTTTCAAACTGATGGTCATCCTCCTAGTCACTGACAAAGATAGCCGTATCAACCTCTGTCAATAAATATTCTGGAGACTCTACCGACTTCTAACGAGGAAATCACGAATAAGTAAGACAATGAAGAAGCCAAACATTAAAAATTCAATCAATGGTGGCTCTGACATGTCACACAATTTTACATATATATATATATATAGTTATGTATACACTTTTGTATATTACTGAAAAATTCTATACTGTTATCTCCAGACTGGAAAAAGATTTAAGTGGCTAGTCTTGGGGGATACTAACCATCTCCAGAATCGTTTTTTCCCACTTTATACTTTATAGGAATGTGACAAGCGCTAACCAATTCGTTTACCTTTCTACACAACGACTATTGATTACCATCATATCAAAAAAGTTGACAGCTTCTGATAGGGCAAAGAAAGCATTGACTGGAAAAAGATTTAAACCAGTGACTCTTACAATTGTTGTGTGGGAGAGGAGGGGGGTGACATGGGGGGTTTCCCTTACCTTCTTCTGTAATGGCAATTAAAGGCACTAAAGCATTGTCTGCACAATTCTCTCTCCCCGGAACAAGTCGTTGGAGCTTCTTGGGGTGGGGGTTTCCGTCAATATCCACCAAGAATGGTGGAGGCATTAGGTGGGGGGCTTGCTGGGTCTGTTCGTCCAGAACAAAATTGTTAGCATCCCGTACCAACGGCCGATAATCCGTGTGGAAATATTGCTCCGTCGGGACCTGAAAAGTAAAAAATAATAACATAGTTCAAACGGTCAATGCCGATTATCTGAATTTTACCCGAAGGGATATGATAAAATAACTTTAAACAGAAAGACATTAGCATGTGATTAAAGCGAATTTGGAGTCACATGTTAATTAACATCAGTAACGCTTGACAAGATCGTTGTCCAATTCCAAATGAAGAAGGGGTGAATCAAACAGAAAGGTGTTGTGTAAAGTGTATTAGCACATTCAACTTGGTACAAAGCAGAGCTTACTATTCATTCAATCTTTTGGCCTTTATACGCAATAATTGCTTCTCATTGTTGCAAAGACATCAACATTTTAGAGCACGGGTGGACAACCTTTCTGAATGAATGGGCCAGATATAAGGAGTGAAAAATTGACTGCGCCGCACCTAACCAACGACCTGCTGTTGATTTCAAACCTTTGATTCCGAGGACTTTCAAGCAATTGGTGTGTGTACTTAATCTGTATTCACAAAAACATATTGTCAAGACAGTACAGTTGATAATTAATGGGGAAAATAGGCCTACCTGACAGCATCATTAGTGCTGATGAATTCTAAGCAGCTAGCTTGTTTTTTGTGATGATGTAAAATAGATTGATTTTTTTTTTTCTTGAGACATCTCACAGGCCGCAAAAAAATCACTGGCGGGCCGTATGTAGCTCGCGGGCCGTAGGTTGCCCACCCGTTTTAGAGGGACAGAAATTTGCCATAGCAAGGATCTCCCTCGTAGTAAAAAATGTGATTGTAGCCTATTCCCCACTAAATATTGTTGAAATGACAAGTGCCGGTCTGTCTGTGCTTATATATGGTACACATGATCACCTAAAAGCAATCTAGTACTTTCATAATGCTAAGTATTGCCCTAAATCTCCAGAGTTTCAACACGGTCAAGATTTTACCATAACACCTAGGGACTTTTAGAGTTACTAGCTCAATGGTATGTGTAGATGATTATTATATCACTCATGCTAAATGTGATGAAAGTGCTCTAAAAGAAATCAACTTTACCACAAATGAACTACAAATTGTCTGAATGATGTATAAAAATGTAAACTGGCTAAGGAGAAATATATACAGAGCTGTTCTCTATTAGAAATGACTTCTACGACCCGCTTAATTAACGACTTACTGAAAGTAGTTATGATTGAACACTTCGTTCTACATCATTGATAATTTGAAAAATATTATTTTGGAATAATGTATAAAAAAAGCTTGAGATGGGACAAGCATTGAGGGAGAATTCAAACAAACTAAGAACAGTTATTATCTCAAGGATCATCTACAAAGTTTAAAGGCTTCATGGCTCAACTGAGGACCAAACAGAAATGAGGTATTTGGTTGTGAGTTTCAATATCTAGCCAACTTTTCTAGCCCTTTTTCAAACGTCATGCTCTTGCTTCTGAAGCACTTAGAAATACAAAACTTTTTTAAATGGTTCTCCAACGTAATGTTTTATGGGCTTGATTGAGAAGTGCGCATGAATGACACATTTAGTTTTGAATTCAGCCAATTTGTTTTCTCTTTTTCAAACTTTCTGTTCTCACTTTTTGGTAACTTAATGATACAAACCTTTCTAAATTGTTCTCCAGATCCATAGCCAAAGATGCTCAAGAAACCATGAGAGTCCGTCATTGCGATCCCATCGCCATGACGAGAGAACATGCAGTCAAACACTGCACCATGACCCTGACCTTCAATCTAAGCAAAACAAACAGAAAATGTGAAAAGATCCCACAGGATGAATTTCTTTTTGCAAATGTGTATTTCTTTACTACGAAGATAGCCTAATGGGGTGTTGAGTGAGCCTAGCTTCATAACCATTTTTCCATTCATGGACCTATGGGGAAAATGAAGCAATGTTCACAAACCATCAAACATAATAAGAATCACCAATCACCTCCAACCCCACCCCACCATGGTTTGGGATTTATGTATATATGGATTTTAGATCCTCCTGCAAGCAGGAACTCGCGAGAAGCTATTATTGGCTTATCAAAGCCACAAGCTGACCATTAGGTTCATATTTAAAGTCCATGATTATGAATTGTCAACAACTCTGTAACTGGATGACATACATTAATCTTGGAGTGACTCGAACTCGGGACCTATATATGATTGAAAGGCATCGGCGTTAACCACTGAGCTAACACTCCAGGGTTGAGGGATATAATTTAGCCCAAAATAGATGAACACAAATGCCCGGGACAACGATTTTCATTTACTCATTCAGAGATAAAGAAGAAAAATTTTGAGAAAATAAGAGCTTAGTGATGATATTACTATATTATCATCACCAAAGTTTTGAACTAGAATTTGGATCAGTTTGTCCATGTTTTCTAGTAAACGGTATACCTGCATACAAATTATTGTAGGAAGAGAGTGCAGGGTACAACACAAATGGCTACTGGCTCAGTGATTCAATCCGGTCACAAGCACCTTATTTTGCACCAAATAACACATTTTGCAACCAAGATTCCAGCAGCACCTTCTGTGCCCCTGAAAGGCTGTTTCCAAGTAACCAATAATAGCAAAATTAAGTTTCCATATTTCAATAGTTTGACAATAGTTTGACAATAGTTTGACAATAGTTTGACAATAGTTTGACAATAGTTTGACAATGATAGTTTGACAATGATAAGTTTTACAGCAGCACCTTCTGTGCCAATAGGCCAGTCCGCCCCTGAAAGACTGTTTTCACTACGTAACCAATAATAGCAAAATTAAGTTTCCAAATTTCAATAGTTTGACAATGATACATTGTACATACCATATTAAAAAAGCTGTGGATTTTCCTTCCCGCGACAAGATCCCACAATATGATCATTCCGTCATGACCGCCACTCAAAAAGATTCTTGTATCCCAAGGGTGGGCTTGCAGGACAAATATTTCATCGGTATGACCCTAGAACGACAGAAAAAGGAAATAGTAATAATACCAACTACATGAGAGACTCACAGCATAGCTGCAATTTTGAGACTATAGGTCAAGGGAATCTGGACGCCGGTGGCCGGAGTTTTAAACTGGGGGCCTGATAATATTTAAGACAAACGTTCTGACCGTTCCGCCATGGTTTAACCAAATAACTGCGATCACTGTCAAAGTAACAAGCTGTTCTTTACCTGTAGTACATGCACGAGTTTTCCATTGAAGGAGTTCCAGACTCGGAGCGACTGGTCGTTGACTGCTGTGACGACATGTCGATCCAGCAGGTCCCATCCGACCATCGTTACTCTGTGCTTCATTACCTTGTTACTGTCCTGATCTCCACGAATAGGTGCCCTAGAAAATATGAGTAGAGCACAGGAGGTCTACGATTGCGATTTCAATATAACGAAATGTGGTATACATTGATGACATTTAATGTATGGCACATTTCTTCAGAGAACATTTGATGAATATATCAACTCTTCAGTTCCAGACTAAGCATTCGTGTTTATCCAACACACATACTACTTACTTAAGACTAGCAGCCAGACAACCTTATGGCCCATGCAAATACTGCCTGACTGATCACAACCTATCTTAATTCGACACTTGTTACGTGGAAAGTCCTGGATAGTGGAGTCGTGTGCATGTCTTTAAGACTATGGCTTGATCGAGATTTTGAGTTTTAAGTCGTGTCGGCTTCAGTTGGGAAAACTGGCTGGCATTCAACAGTGTGTGGTGGTTCACAGCTTAGACTGTACAGTCTTAACAAATGCAACCAATCATGGGAAAGTATCTTTGCATGTGACCTAAACGAGCTCCGTTGGCTAACAGAACTCAGTCATTTTGTAAGTACGCATACCACTCAAATGGTGTGCGGGGATAGGTTGTTAATCTATGGAGTCTCTAGTGACTATCGAAAACTAGGCAACAACACACCACTAACAATCCACAGTCAGGTGCATAGCTAAGGGGGGGGGGGGGGC
>JAIPMN010007846.1:29738-43811 GCA_020650975.1 Apostichopus californicus
AAGGGGGCGAACGCCCCCCTTGAGCATATTTTTCTTGTATGTTTTTATGATATCGCTATTAATTTCAAGCTTAGATGCAACTTACAAGGCCTGGGAAGTGCCATTTTTAGCGATCTGGGAGGCATTTTCAGCCAATATTTTCTTGTACGCGTACTGCCAACCCATGGTGGCGCTACGCTTTGATAGTTTTCAATGCCAAATCTACGGTTCTGATAGTTTGCCTACAGGTTCACCCCTCCCTTGGCAAATTCCTTGCTACGCTCCTGTCCACAGTTTAATCATCAATCATCAATATGCAGTATAAATTGGGTTAGTTTAGATAAGTTTGTCAGTGCATGACTGCTGGCCAAATGAATACACACCATGGGTTACCATGGAGACAGTTTGGGAGGCGGGGATGCCGGCCAGAATGCGCCGCTCACTCACCCTGTCAGTTTAGCTGACATATGCAGCGTTATGCAAGTCCAAGCTTGATGTTTGTACCTCCAGACTCGAGCTGTGCCATCTTTACTGCCACTGATAAATCCATCCCCTGAATGGCTGAAATCGATACTGTCCACACGATCCTGATTGGTGCAAATTTTATAAAAGGAAATGATGGGATAGACAGTTGTGATGGTGACAAATTTGAGTTTTAACTCATCCACAAGGTGTTTTGATAATTCATAGACAACCGGTCCACATACGACTGACAATAAATTGACAATAGTTGACGCACAGTTTGATTTGGACAGCCGCCCTTTGACATTCAGACAATGCGAAAAAAGAAGGAAAATACCTTGGGGTTGTCTTAAGCTTCCCTTTTTAGTCCTTTTTGGACAGCCTCGACTAGCAATACCTGGAAACGGCATAACGAATCTGATGCAAGTTTCACAAAGATTCCAGTATAAAAGTATCTCCTTTTTACAGGCCAAAAATTAAATTTACTGCTGATGTATTCTTTTATTCAACAGATGCTAAAATTGAAACACTCACCATGTGTTCTTCAAGCTCTGCTACCTTCTCTGGTGATCCTGATACAAAACTATAGACTCTTATCATAGGATCAGAGCTCCCTGCTACAAGGAACATACCCCCTGAAATGAAAACAGCACAGGTTAGTATTATGCTCATGTCATACCTTATGAATAAGTACCCCACCATCTCACCAACACTTCTGCCCACGCCATAGAAAAATAAAAAAATAGAATTAATTCACTAACGTTTTGTCAGAATGTCAGATTACCCTAACCAACATGGGCTACACTAATGACTTAGATAGCACTTCGAACTTACTCAAAGTTCAATGCTTGTTACCTTTAAACTATATGCAGGGAAAATGGGTGAATACAGCTCATAAAAATATTGGAAATTAGGGAACCAACTTTTCAGGATCTTCTCAATTTTATTGAAAGACAAGCAGAAGTTGGAAGCACTTTGTTTGGGGGACAAATAGGATCAGCAAAAATTTGTGAGGGAAACAAGAGGCTAGGTCTCATAACTATCATGCAAATAGTCAGGGCAGCCAAAAAGCAGGAAGAATTCCTAGCAAATGTTTGTGCTGTGGAAACAATCACAGATTGTGGGAATGTCCTGTGTTTAAAGCCCTTGATGTGGATGGGCACTGGCAGCTGGCAAGAAGTGAACTTTTTCACAGCAGGGATAGGCTCTACTGTTCAATATTGTTAGCTGCTACAGCAGGATTTTTGCAGTTTGCTGCACCTTCCCCCCTTTTGGACACAGTGCCTTAGCCTGTAGTTGTAGAAATTGACAAGCTGTATAGGTTGACCTATGACACGGTCACCATAGTAACGTGTCTTTGTCTGGTGAAAGTTTGTTGGTTTCCAGACTTCATGGTTGGTTTTTCTGTTCAGGTATTTGGGTTTTTCTTGTTGTTTACCTGTGCTAATATGTGTTGGAAGGTTCTTGACAAGATAAGGCACATGATTAAACAAGTTATTGATATGTCATTGTTTTATGTCATGTTTACAACTTGTCTATTCTCATACAACGGAGGTTTCCTCACAAATCATTTGTTACAACTCACCAGCACTAAATGAAAGGCACAACATCTGAGCTCCCGCCTTGGATCTCTCCTGCATTTTGACAGGTCTCGGGCTATAAACGAAAAAAGGGCCAAAACCATCACATAACGATATCCTGACATTAAATATTCACAAAATTTGATGAAAGCAAAAATTACCTAAGCAATGAGTTATGGTTGTTTTAAAGGTATGTGTATAAAACCAGACCATTGACCTTCATCAGCTGAACTTAACAACAACTTCACCAAAGAGCCATAAATTAAAACAATGTTTTGGCTCTGATGAGCTGTAAATTGGTACAGTACATTAAAATGAGTATTTAACCTACTACGGTTTTGTTCGCTACTTTTTGTTCACAAACTTTTCCATCTGTGAACCTCATATATTCTCATTATTTATTTATTTGTTTTGCCACAAAAGTACAAAGTGGAGGGAAGTCTTCCATAAAGCTTAAAAGCTTAACAATGTGGAAGACTCCCTGAAGAAAGAAAAAATAAATAAATAAAAAATAAAAATAAAAAATAAAAAATAAAAAATAAAAAATAAAAAATAAAAAATAAAAAATAAAAAATAAAAAATAAAAAATAAAAAATAAAAAATAAAAAAATAAAAAAAATAAAAATAAAATAAAATAAAATATAAAAAATAATCAGACTATTTATCAGAATATTGATTTAAAAATTGCAAAATACTTTGTGAGGTGCCACACATTTAGAAATTCTTAAAAAGGCACACAGATCTATATTTAGTTTGTTTTTATTTGACAATAAAAGATATATTTGCCAGACAATGCCACAGTTGATATTAAGTAACCTCCTCCCACCTGGACAGATTTTTATCATTAAAACCCAAGGTAGAAACTGCCCCTGGAGAAAACTGCCAACTAGGAAGCAAGTTACTTTCATATTTTGTGCTTGTGAATGCATAATCAGAGATGGCTGGGCATACTTTGCATGCCAAAAAAAAAAAAAACTGGCAGTTACAGGTTTTATTAATATTAAGTGTTCAGCCAATGCTATCAGCCGTGTGCAACACTTCAAACAGAAGGAAATACATATTTACATTTATACAAAATGATTTTTACAGAGTTGAATAGATGGGGAAAAACACAGAAACTAAAAGAACTTGAAGAGAAGTACAACAGGAGATTCTAAAACTTTACAAATGGAGAACAGCAATGCTTGTTGTTGATCTATGCAAGAAAAACCTTCACTAGCACCCTGTTGTCCTTACAGAGGAATTCACCTGTAACCGTTAGATACTTCAAACACTCAATTTCTGAAGGTCTTTATTCTGTAGTTATCGGTGCCCAGGGAATTCAATAACTGTGCACACAAAACAAACAAAGCAGAAAAAGTATGTTCTTCTAAACTGATCCTCGTTTCGTACGGGACCGGGAATGAAGGGTTAAGCGTAACCCCTGAAATGTAACAACCGTTTGAGACACTTACTTGAAGATATTGGTTTCTGAATGCCACTGCCAGAAACAGATACAGCCGTCAGCACCAGTTGTAGCCATATACCGCATGGTTCCTTTATTGTATGGTGAAAACTGTACGGAAAATAATTCACCACCGAAAAAGAAAGTTTTCGTAAAGAGAGAAACTCAATCGAAAATATTTCATAAATTTAAGCTGAATCACAGCTTGATAGAATATAAATTAAGATGGTCCCATTAAAAGAATAGTGCAGTGTGAGACAATTTGACAAAGGAATTAGGAAATGCAATAATATGCCAAATCTCAAAGCGAAAATACAATCTCAATATACTGCTCCTAACTCTTACCATAAGGTGAATTATGTATGTGGGATAAAACCCTTCAGAACACCATGAGATGGAACACACCATGGGTGGTCTATGATGTCATTAGAGTGCATGTTCTTTCAAAAGTTTGTGTTCAATTTTCTGTTATTTGTCCTTGACATGTGATATGGATGGAATGTTGGCTTAGCTGTTTACACTCTGTATCAAAGATTTCATCAAAACTGCAATTTATGTATTTTCCTCTTTTTTGTAGCAGTGGGGGAGAGGGGAAGTTAATGAAAGGTAGGAAATAGGTTTCCAAACAAGTGGTCCTTCTTGTAATCTGCTACTATAGATATTTGATTTTCACTTTTTCTTTGTGCAAGATATTTACTCCTTCACATGGAGTCTATCTTGATCTATCTTGGATCCTACTTTATGACCTGAGTCGTAACGTGTCTGGATAAACCAGGCGTTACGGAATACTTTTTCTTAGAAACGTTACCTCTAATGATGTAATACTGCCTGAGTGTCCCATTAATACTGCTACGGGTGAAAGTGTCTGTAGGTTCCAAATACGGATGACCTTGTCCGTGCTTGCTGCGGCGATCATAGTGTTCTCAAAATTGACGTGCATGTCGACAATTTCTGCCGAATGTCCCCTGAGTGTCGCTAACAGCCTTCCATCTTCTGAAGACCAAATCTTCACTAAATGGTCATCAGAACCCTGTCAGATAAATGAAGCCCTCCCCCATTAGAGACTGTTGCATCGGCCCCTGGCAACGGCCAAATGAACGCAAAATAAAATGCAACACAAGAAAACGCCTTTTCAGTTTGACAGCTCAGATAGTTCTATCGCTCCTTAGAAGTTGAGTTAGAAGACTTCATGGCACTTGATCAAGAAAGAACTTTTTTCAAGTTATAGTGTATGCAACTCATACATAAGATATTACATTTGGCCTCTTAACGTCTACACATTTACAGTACATAGGATTTTTTGCAGCAGATCAACAGCATATCTATATTTCCTCTTTCACTCTCTTTGAAGTCATAATATATGAAATTATCTTCTTCTGCTACCACACATTATCAACCAGAAAGCCAACAGACTGACCTGAAATGACCTCTGACCTCCACAGATAACTAAATATTTCTGGTACTAGCAGTGGTAAATCTACTCAGTATGTATGAATTTCATTCAAGCTTACACTGTTAGCTTTTATCTCATGGTTACTAGATTTTCAGACCTCTGTTGACCTCAAATGACCTTTCATCAACTAGGGGGCATCCACATGCAAAAGTATGAAATTTAACTACCATGTACTATTAGAGTTCACAGGCCATCGTATTATACACATATATACACAAATCCACATGCAATCATCGTCGTAAAAGTTTCCTGTCTGCCTTCTGCGAGGAATAAAAAATTGGTACGTCAGCAGAACTGGCAAGATCTGCTTCACGAGTTGGACCTACCGTAAATATTCTAAGTCCTGTGCGGTCATAGGTCACGCAATAGACGGCAGACAGATGACCAAGGGTCCGAAGGTGCCGTGACATCTTTGTGTAATTCTTTAGAGGCACAAGATAATGAGGATTGGCTACTCCACATTTCGCACGACCCTGTACGACATTTACTGAACAAGAGGAAACAGAAACAATTATGAGCTGCACATGATCAAGTGTCTCATTTTAGTCTAGATACAAGTATAGACTGCATGTTGAAGGGTGTACTAGTGATGGAATCCATGGGGGAAGGGAGGGTGGGGGCAGGGAAGGGCATGGGTGATTGAAGGTGATGGGAGTGATTTACAGAATGACAGATAGACACTTTCCATCTGTTTGGTCACTTTGAACAAAATTTCCACAAATTAGTGAACTACCAAAGAGTTTTTTCAGATTGTTCCTGAAAATGTAAATGTTAGTTAAAGCATAAGAATGATGTGACACATGAAATTCATTAAGTGTATGTACACACAATAACTGGGCTTACTTTTAAGGTTTTCTTAAGAACAATCAATTGGTGAGTTTTGGTGACCAATATATACGAAATGAAATTTTCATCAGTATTTAAAAGGACATAATTAATTACTGATCGATGCAACCAAACACTGACTATATGATATAATACTTACAAACATTTGGGGCTCTGTACAATTTGGCAGGTGCAGGTAAGGGCCTGTTGTGCAGTAGTCCAGAAAACTTGCAAGTCTTCCATTCTGGTGGTTTGATATCTGTGATTAACAAAAGCGGGAGATGTCATCATTTTACGTATATTTGAAGAGGACATGATTGCAGTTGGTTGACTGATCGGAAGTTAATCAGATGGAAGAAGGAAAAAAAAGACCTGTTCACGTTCCGATATCCCATTTTTTGATTCACAAATTTTCAGCAGGAGCCCATTAGTGAGGGAATGAAGGGTTGAAGAAAGTAACCGAGATCAATGAAGCAAATGCTTGGCTTTCATTTATCCACAGCATAGTTTTTTTTTATTCTAACTTTCAAGAACCTTCCTATGTTGGATCCAAATACAAGTTTATATAGATATAATATTTGTTTTAATGAATGATATTTTTTTTGTCTCCTTAACGAGATACATCTCCTTAAATTCAGAAAGAATGAAAGCTAGCTTGTTAGGTACTGATATAACAAATAAAACATTCCAACAACATACTCAAAACATGGTAAATAAATCTTCCAATGTCAGAAGAAATCCTACTTGTAATTAATTTCACAGCCCACGTTTGGGTCACACCCCATAGTTTGCAGATGGTTGCTTAAAATAAGTTGTATATATTTCACGATTGCAACCTCACCTTGAGCTTTCCTTTGGACAGAATGGTTGCCACAACCTAACAAAGATTTCACACCAGGAACACTAGATTTAGTCTCCCGGTCTAATAGAGGGTTGAATCGCTCACATATCCGCAGGAGTAAGTTATCAGGAATGTGCGAGTGGCACTTCAGCTGCATCAAAAAGTATGGATACATTGATGATGAATTCAGGCGAAAATACAATATTTTACTTTAACAATTAAATAACACACTATGGAATAAGATTTTGACATCTTTTAATATTCATACATACATACAGTGTGCAAGCAGGATGCACCAAGTTATTGTCACAGTGAAGCGTCTACAGTAACTGGCGTATCAGAAGGAAAATTCATTTCCAGTCAATCATTTATCCAGTTGTGGTATGGCATTGCAAAATTTGTAAAATGGGCAAATGGCTTTGCAAAGTGCAAATGGTTTTGTACATGCATTTGTAATATGTTTCATATGGGAGCCTTCAAATCTGCTACACAAAGTGAACATTTGCACAATCAAATTATTGCCATGTACAACAGATGCATCATGCATGCCATTTACATATTTATCTAGATCTTTCACTGATAAAACCATTTTCTTAGGATATTGGTGAACGAAGACGTGGATTATTGGATGCATAATGATATTGCCAGTGAATGGTGACCACAGTTAGAATAAAGTTGCATATAGCAACAAATTGATATGCAAGGGATGGTATGGAATAATTAAGTATCTATGGTTAATTGGAATAATGCACTAAATATATATGCAAGTAGTAGTCAGTACATTTAATGACTTGCATTCTTTGGCAAATTGGTATCTAGGGAATAACATATACTCAAATGGACCAAACTTAATTTGTAACATAACATATCAACATGTCCTCTTCATGCCAGAAAAAAAAATAGTGAGCTGTACATTAATTTCCAATTCGACAAACCCTATAATATAGGCGCCAAGGAATAATAGACACAATTAAATGCTCATGTAATTTGCATAATGCACCAATTTGATATGTCGCAAAGAACTATAGTTATGATGTACATTTTTTTTTGTTACATACTGCAGATAAACTGAGGAAATATTGAAATGGGAAATATTGACGTAACTTAAAAAATTATTCTTTAGAAAATTAATATTTCTAGGAATGGATAGCATCTGCGTTGGTTTACATACTCAGCAAACAAATTTTGCGTTGTCATAATTTAGTGTCTTTTATTTAATGCAACATCTCTGCTGCTGCCTCATGGCATTGTGATTAATTACAGATTCAGTTTTATCAATGGGGATCTATAAGCCACGCCCTAGGGGGCTATTTAATTTGCCCTAGGGCGCATGTTGATTTAGCTAAATCAACATAGCGGCCCTGCAGTCCTATCTACTTACGCCATCCTAACATATGGTTTTACCACTCATAACTAGCACATTTTATCCACGAAATGTTTCCCGCCATTCGTCCGGCAAATTTACACCATGGGGTTTGTCAACCAATTAGAAAGCTTCTTTGGGGCATTTTCAATCACGTCTGTTAAAATGAGTTCAAATTTTTCCGAAATGGAATACACTGGAGTTATTCCTGCGATTCTTCTCGTTATTATTGAAGACAATTAAGATCTTTTTAAACATACTTTCACAACTAGCACATACATTGAGTTATGTTACAGAACTACATAAAAATCTTTGGAGATTTTTAAACAGGCTACATCACAGACATTAGGACCAAGAGCTGCACCTATGGCACTGCTAGGAATGATATGACTTTGCCCTCTGCATAAATGCTGAAAATCAACATTAGAAACTAAATTTTTCATTATTTGAATGAAATAAATATTCTATATGAAGTATTATAAATAAAAGAACAGTTCCCTGGTCTTGGCTATGTTATTTCAGTCATTCCATTTTAAGTCAATGTCAACAGAATACCATAGAAACAAACAAAGATTTATCTAAGAAATAATATGGTACCTTTGCTATGTGCTGTTACATGGTTTAACCAGGGCCATAACTCCCTGGTTTAACACAGTTTATAGACATCACTATTGTATGCTATATCACTTACATTGCATATTCAAGTTTCCCACTTAACAAAATGGAACCTTTTTTAAAATGGTACAACCAAACTTACTGTCCATAACATTTCCATCAAATTTCCCTTCATAGTTAATTCCAAAAATATAGCCAATAACGCAAAAAAAAATCCATCCACATGAAATAAAGATCAAAATTACAAAATAGGACTATCCTCTCAAAAATAAAACTTAAAAATGTGTGATAATAAAACATATGGGAGGTACTGAAAACTGTGTACCATCGCATTTTCCCCCAATGAACTTCCGGGACTGGCAACACGCCAATCACCCTACATACAAATGGAATATCCAAAGCTTCGCTGAGCGAACCAATCAACGCTTACAATAGAGGCTTCGTTCATGGATGCTTCGTATCAGACCAATGTTGATTGGTTGTCAGTGTGTCAATTGACAGCGTAGTTAATATGGTAATCTACCAAGTGTATAATTTAAGGCAAGTGTAGTGCATTTGATTGTGACGAAAAATCCTAATTTTCTCTGAAATGCGAGATAATTTGGCGAAAAAAATTAACCTTCGGTAAAAGGAAATATATTTTACATATGTTTTATGGTTTTTGAGAAGATTTGATCAAAATTTATATTTTTCGTAAATTGCTTCGTAATTTACCTAACTTTGATCAAGAAAGGTCGGACTTACCAAAGTTTGGAACTTTTGACTGTGGAGATTCCCTTTCCAATCGGTTCTTTGCGGAAAAAGCTGAAAAAAGTGATCAAATCAAGCTAGAAAAATTCAAAATTATCGCAAATTTCGTAAAAGATATTGTTCTACAACTTTAATGTCAATTAGAATACATTAATTACGCCAAAACGACAAAATTTGAAAAAACGTAACAATAAGAAGCAGCGATTTTGTGGAAATCTGAATAAGACCAAACATACCTTGAGCTCCTCAAGCTTGTTGATTAACACCTGAAATATAACCAGAAAATATACGAGTTATAAGAGTTCGTACGACTTCAAATTAAAAGAATCTTTGAAAAAAGCAACAACTTACCTCAGCAACGTCATGACAAGGTCCATTCTTCAAGAATTTAGCAATTAGAAAGAAAAGCTCTGTGGAAGAAAATTAGGACACCGTAAGTGAGTCTCTTCGTATCCAAAACATGCACAAGAGCTTGTGAGACACGCAGGTTCTGTGGCGATATTACTTGCCTGCTTCGACCGCTGAAGGTTTTTGGTCCCAACGAGTGCCTTCGGACATATCTCAAGCGTACGAAACCATAACTGTATACCAGCAATATTAGACTAAATCCCACATTTCCGAAGAAAATTCGAGGAAGAACGGCAGTGACTACTACGTTCCCTGAGTGTATGATACAAATCTGTGTTGAGCCGTTGCCTCATAACATCATATATTTACGCACACAAAGTAGTACCATATTATTCGTCGTTCTTGCAGTCAAATATTAAGTCAGGTGCATTGGTTTGTTTCAGAAACTCTTTGGCTAATCTTTGGTAATAGTTTGGGTATTTTCTACTGTTTTTATATATTATTTTATAGAACATAACATGTTTAACTTGTTTAGGAGGAAAATAAAATATTCTACCGCCATTCCTGTTTACCTTTGACCTCCTTGTCAAGACGCAAGTCCGCCATGTGTACAAAAGCCTACGTATTTCGTCTTTGTATAGAATTTGCATGCTACTGCGCTATATACCCTTGTACAGTACAGTAGTGTTACCAGTAGAGAGACGAACATCAGCTGATTTTCTGCACGGAAACAATACATGTGTAATATCAGTGCAGTCTGATGAAACTATAATGATACAGGGGTATTAGTACGTTGGTATTTTGTCCACCTGTCTCCGGAAAAGAGGTATTTGAATGTTTTATATCATTTACGAGAATTACACGAAAGAAGCTAGTTTTATTTTTAGCTGTCAGCTATATCTTAGCTTATAATCCATTGAAGTGAATAAAAATGAAATAATATTGCTAAGACGAAAACCAAGGTTAAAGTTAGGCTAACCTTCATTACTAATCATTTAACAATTAAGTATGAAAAGACCTAAGTTAGGTCTTGATGAATTTTGTAACGATAAAGGTGCATTTGAAATATTCATCAACGCGACTACTTCAGTTTTTAGTGACTAACAACTGGAAGTTTATTTGAAATTCCCATTGCGCGCAACATAGCATAACACTTAGTAACAATAACATTGCTAGCCAGTGACAAGGTAGCATACATCTAGATTATAGTTTGTAATTTGTAGGCATTGGCTACCCTCCAGTCCAGTCCTATTTCTATATTAGATTTTACATTCACATTCATTGCAAGCTGATTGCTCTCTGAAAATTTACTGATCAGATTGTGGTATAAGACAAAGATGCATAGGCCTATCTCAGCAGTGAATATTTGGACTTGAAGATTTTTCTGATGCCTTTGACTCATGACATGGTTATAATAAAATTAAGACGAAGCACATCAATTGCTTGAAAGTTATTTAAATACATGACATTATTTCAATGAAGATTCCTCCTCTTACTGCTATTAGAACACAATGAAACATTAGGGTTGTTTAATAAATAGAATAACTTCAGTGGCAGTCCCAGGTTTAACTTAACTACAATCATAAACCATAACTTCATACAACATTTATACTAATGCTATCACGATTTAATATCCACTTGACACGTGTTATGAAAATGGTAGAAGTAACATTAAACATTACTAAAATATTTTGATATCATGTCAAATAAGAGTATTGTTGCAACTTTTTTTAATGTCAGTAAAAATAGCAGATTGCGTTCCAACAAATGCCATTTTATAACATTTTATGATTGAGAAAACTAAGTCTACAAGTGGCTTTTCCATTTACTGAGATTCAGATCATCTGTATCCCCATTGTCATAGGTATAACAGAAAGACAGTTATGTTAAACAGCAATGCGCAACAAGCCTATGTACAGCGAATTTACCTCAAAGGTGAAAATAAACTCTAGTAAGTTGATAAAAAGATCCTTCTCGTCCTGGAGTACCATGTGTGGTCTACTTTGACATTTCGACATGATTTAACTTCTGGTAACCAATATGTAAATTAACTTTCAGAAAAAATAGCTGGTAGAATGAGTGCTGCTGAGTTGCAGAAGCTACGAGAATCCTCAGAATGGTTTCCTGAGAAAGAGTATTTGGCCCAGCAGACTTGGCTCCAGAAGACATGTGCCAGAATCCTGAGTTGTGGGCCCATGCCTAAGCACATTGCTTTCATTATGGATGGCAATAGAAGATACGCTAGGAAGTCATCCATCGACAGACAGGAGGGTCACTTGCAGGGTTTTAACAAATTAGCCGAGGTAAATCAAAGTGCAATGCAAATTTCTCATTAACCTGTCTGTATTCTGTGCATATATTTGTCCCTTCTGTTACTGTTACTTGTCATTTAGCCTCTGAAGAAGATCCTGCTAGGATCGAAATGTCAGGCCAACTTACTTTTACACATTCTCTTACACAGGCTCTCTAGTGGATAAGTAGTTTGCTAACAGTTTTATTTTATTTTTATTTCAAATTTCTCATCAGTTTTTCAGCAGTATGTAAGATAAATGCACATCATCACTTCAGTAATTGTTTGTAAAATATCAATTTAGTACAGTATGCAAATTACATGAGCATTTGCTTAGAACTATTTATTTCTTGTCGCATATATTATAGGGCTTGTCGATTTGGAAATTAATATATCAGACTCTATTTTATTTTCTGGCATGAAGAGGACATGTCGATACATGTTATTTTACAAATTAAATTTGAGACAAGTTGAGTTACAAATGTTATTCCCTGGATACCTTTTATTATTATTATTTGTTACATTAATCCAATTAACTATAGATACTTAAAAGAAAGAGGTATTTTAACTTTCAGGTGTTGATGAATTGTATGTGTTATATTTATTCTATTTTTTATCATGACAATATTTAGAAATAATGGATAGAAGTTATTCTCCTTTATTTTACAGACGTTGCAATGGTGTTTAGATTTAGGTATCACAGAAGTAACAGTCTACGCTTTCAGCATCGAGAACTTCAAACGATCCAAAGATGAAGTGGACGGACTCATGCACTTAGCCAGACAGAAGTTTGAAAAATTGCTAGAAGAAAAGTAAGTCAAAGAAAGAAAGATATCTGACAAATTTAGGTCTTCGCCTAGAGACCACTATATGTTTAAATGTTGCACCTTATAATTTCATAGGCAATCAAATATTCTGCATAGTCAAGCATTAGCTTAATGTACTCTTAAAGTAATCGGACAGAAAAACACAGGTGTAGGAATTCAGATTTCAGAATGGTAGATTCACAAGGGAGAGAAAGTAGATATTGACCCAAAAGTGGGTCAATGGGGGCACAATAATAAATGTTACCAATTTGGAGTAGTTTATGGTAGATTTGAGGGCATATGTTGATGTAAGGCAGGTTACTATCTTTGTCAATAAATACACAACCTAGGAAAAAGTTGGTTTTTTGGGGGTTTTTTTTTTTTGGCAGCTGACAAAATACCCATTCAGCATGATATGTACCGCTTACTTCAAGAAAGTTAGTTTATAGGCTAAAATGCTAACCCTAACAACTATTTCACAACAAGTATGCTATGTCCGGAGAGCTAAACTTAACTTTTTTCTTAATGATTTAGACAAAATATAGTCTAGTAATTGAGTAAGAGGGAAATATTTCATATATAGCAACATATCCCATGAAGAGGATACTGCACCATCACAGCCAGTTACTTGAATGATGAGTTGGGGGGGATCGGGGGATATAGCATGATTACAGACATGGGATAAATGAAAATATGTGATAAAGAAAGTTTGTTAAGTTTATCATACTTTCATGAAGTTTTGAAAATGGTGCGACCAGAGTGGGCCCAGTTGATATCATATCCCCCCTTCACTGATCATAATACTAGGGTTGTAACTTGTATGTAAGTTAAAGTAATGACATTTAAACATATGATTGAAACCTTAAACAAGTTCAGTATATTTTTTCATCAATCAAAAGGAATCCATCCATCCATCCACCCATGCATTTTAGAAAAAGGTTTGAACAATTTTGTCCCTTTCCATGGAAAAAATTATGTTCCAAAATGTGAATATATCATGCCAATAATCAATAACTGCCAATTCTACCTAACTCAGTGAAATAATGTAACTGTTTTTGAAGGCTACCTCACTCAATGAAATAATGTAACTGTTTCTCAAGGCTACCTAACTCAGTGAAATAATGTAACTGTTTTTGAAGGCTACCTCACTCAATGAAATAATGTAACTGTTTCTCAAGGCTACCTCACTCAATGAAATAATGTAACTGTTTCTCAAGGCTACCTCACTCAATGAAATAATGTAACTGTTTCTCAAGGCTACCTTACTCAATGAAATAATGTAACTGTTTCTCAAGGCTACCTTACTCAATGAAATAA
>JAIPMN010007847.1:0-12584 GCA_020650975.1 Apostichopus californicus
TTTTTATGAGATATTAATGTTATATTAATGTTATATTAACGTTTTAACGAAAACATGTTTTGAAATAATAGCCTGAAAACGTTTTCGTGACATATTTATTACACCACAAATAACGTTAACAAAACAAAAGACGAAACGTTTTAATAACGTTTTTAAAACGTTTTTGTGTTTGCTACTTCCTCCGAGATGATTGTCAGTTTTGTATCACCTTGGGGTGTAAATTGCATGTAGGCTAATAGCAGCTAACCATTTCCCTTCCCACTGAAAGGAAATATGCAATCATTAAAAGGACAGTCCAGAGGAAAATATATGTTTGACTATATAATAAAGAGAAGAATTTATTCTCAGCATCCTGGTGAAATTTGCAATCATTTCTTTCATCGTTTGCGAGATCATTTGAAATTGACATGCTTTGTACCATCAGTGAACTTATAAAAGACATGCGTTAAATATTGTCTCGGTATATTGCCACAGAATGATACTTGACTTTACATCAAGTAAAAATGTTTATATTATCAGACGTGTTAATAATTTGATCACTCCTCCGCCAGTTGTGGTTCCTTCAGCTCATGCGCACTGCTCATTATAGGCTGCGCATTTTCGAAGATTGTCGAAAAGCAGACTTAATGGGAATTTCCCTGGGTAAACTATAGCGCTACCGTGCGAACGGTACAAACAGAGTTGTAAATGTGCATCTCATGAAACTTCGATGTAGATCGGTATAGAAGCCTACTTAATTGTTACAAAATAATGACACCTAAACTTGTAAGTTTGTAAGACCAACTGTGCTTAGCATACAGTAGCTTGCAGGATTTGCTAGTTCCTATTTCAGCGTTAATTACACTTGTATTTCTACGCACGTTCAGTTCTCATTCGGAATAGCCACTTAAGCCATTAGCTTACCCCTAGCCTATTGTATTTTATTTTTAATTAATACTGTAAGTCTGTAGGCCTGGACTTAGGCCTAAAGTTAAAAGTAACTTCTAAGTTCTAGTACATGTAAATACAGTAGGATTGTAGCCTACACTGTACAGTACGCCTAGCTGAAATTACGTCATAGGTTTGGCTAGTTAGCAACACGTAGCCTAACAATGGAAGAAGAAGTTTGTACAAACCAGCGCACGCATTTATATTTTAAAGGTGCCTCTCATGTTTCCCCTCCCCCACTATTTATACACCACGGTCAGAGATGAAGACTTAAGAGCCTTGCCCAAGAACACAGTGGAGTGATCTGGCCAGCTGTTGAACCTGTAATCTTTACAGTAGATCGCAATTCCATTGCCTTTCCATTTGACTTAATCATATACTCCACACTCACATGCTACAGCTGTGGTATATATTGTAATGATGAGAATCTTTGCCCAAACCCTGGGTGAGAGTGCTGTTGATACATAAATCAAGTGTGGGAGTCAGTAATGGTTGATTGAAGGTGGTGATGATCAGCCCTACATACTCAGGGATGTGCCCACGCTAGGCGGCCCCGCGGCCCAGCACTCAAAATTACCGCCCAGCACTGTCTTAAAATTGTGAACCCAGCCCGGCACTATTTTCATCTAAAGCCCGGACATTCCTAACAATATATTTAACATAAATTGAAAAAAAAAATTAAAAATGTAAATTGTTAGCAAAACTAAAAAGCTACACAAGTGCCAGCATTTGGCATCTGAGCACCTTCAAAAATCGACCACTCCCCCAGGATGGCGATCAGTATACCAGACACTCAGGAAAGCCTGGGCACATCCCTGCATACTGATGAAAGAAAGAATCATTTGATGAATGTTACAACGTTTTTATAACACCACCATTAGATCACACCTTTATGACAGCTTCAGCTAATCAGCTTCATGTCAAGTTTGATCTCGATGATTTGACAGTCACATTGTACTACATACAGGGTCTTGTGTCATTAGAATCCATGTGTTGGTGGAGGGAGAGGCACAGAACAATTCATAAAAGGGGCATTGAGCCTATTGTGATAAAGGCATAAAAGGGTATCTGATGTGAGGGGGGGGGGGGTAAAATACATCGTTATTGGCTGGGATAGAATGATTATGTACTTCAGTGTGAATGTTTGGCTATATCTTTCATTATTACACGTTGACCAAACATGAAATCGTTTTGACCTATTTCAGTCGTCATCCGAACTACTGACACCAGAACTATTGGAGGTATCCTTCTCCAAGCAAGAAGAGTAGGAACCAACATCCCAGTGGGCTCGTGGGTGATCAGCACAGATCAAACTACGAATTACCAACTTCGGAGCTGCTCCAACACAGATGATACCGTTACTCACCAGAGGGTTAATTCTGACACGAGGATCGTCTTTCTATGGAGAGCACCATCAGACCTCACCGGGGGTGTTCAGTTCTTGTGAGAAAACGTTTATCTCCTTTTTGCATTGACGATAGTTAAGATATCTCTGCCTGTAAACAATTTAACTCAATTGTTTCCATTGCCAGGGAAGAAACACAGGTTATTTGAGTGTTCTGTAGTATGACAGCTACATGCTGTGAGCTTTTCTAGTTTATGATTTCCCATTGCCACTATTGCTGGAACTTCATACAATCCTTAAATATATTTTCTGTGATAGAAGGGCTTTTATTTTGTTGTAAACTTTGCAAACATTTTGTGAATGTTGCAGTTTTCTAATAACTAGCAATGATTTCACTGTAAGGAGAATCTGTAAGTATGCAGCTGTTTAATATCCAGAAAAGATCTGCATTGGAATCTAATTAATGAGTGATAAAGCGTTGGCTTCACGTCAACCTTTCGATGCTCTTGTACTCTAAACTAAGTACTAATTTAAGTATTGCATGACCTCATTCTGCAATTTATGAGATTGTAGTTTTATAATGTCAGTGTGCAGCTGGAACAATATGTTTAACTATATAAGCTCAAATGAGTGTATAGTTTTAGCGCTGTCAATGACCAATATCTGCTCACTGTTACTATTCTTTGTTCAGTATGTAAAGGGTTATTTATATTATAGTGAACAAGTGGTTATAACAATTGAGATGTGTTTTCATTGTTGTCTTCTGATTTTAAGTCTCTCTTTTCTTTGTTTTACAGTGCAACTGTTGCCATTAACTTTTCAACGTACTGGGTGATGTTGACAAATGACCAGATTTCTTATCCTGTGGGACAAGTACCAGGTATTAATGAAATATTGATGTATTTTGCTAGTTATAATTTATGTTGACATACAGTATATTGTGAGGCCGTTGACACTCCCAACAGAAGCAGTACCGTATATAATCGTATCATATATACAGACAGATGTGTGATGGCAAATCCACATGCTTTAACCAGAATTGGAGTTCATTAGAATTGACTTAGCTCCTCACTCACCTGTCTCCTCACAACAACTGCAACCTCGCTCAACTGTGTCTAGAGTGACCTGATAACCTTTGACCCATTCCAAAGCTATTCTGGGTCAAATATTGCAAATTATCCAGAGAACCCAAGTCCAAAATCTGACCATTTTATAGTCAAAAGACATGGTCTGCTCACTTGACTATATACTGGATGCTATGGGATTAATATGTTAATTTAAAGCCATATTGGCTGCATTTGGGGTATGCAAATATGGGTACCAGCTCGCAGTGCTGCAGCTGTTGCACCTTCAGTTACTGGAACCCACCATCCCGTTTAGTAAACTGTCCTTAATTGATGATTTTGGTTTGATTGCTGGTACTTATATGATTCTTCACTTTAAAGTACGGTACATTTAACACCGGGTCATTGTGAACAGGACATGAAGGAAAATGGCAGCCTCCTGTCTAGTGTGTGACTCTTTCAACATGCACATATGGAGGAAGAATGTTTTGATCCATGTTTTGACCATCTTGTGTAATAAGAGTTTACTGTACCTGCCAGTGGCAGTTTAAAACAGAGAATATTTAGGTCAGTTTCATTCTGAAAACGTTGACAGTGAAGTACCATGAAGCGCCATCACAGTGGTATACATTCCTTGGTAGTTTGAGGCACCTGGCTCTGTTCTTTTGTGTATTAACGCCGTGGTTAACACCAGTCACTGACTCAAACTGGAAATATTTGTTTGTCATTGTTTGTGTTCAGACGAGAATTATTCTAGCTGAAGAAAGCAATTGACCTTGTGGTGTAGGAAGTGATATGTGGGTTGGAATCCTTTTGTGTTGTGTATTTCAAACTTGCTGCTAGGGACTCAAACCTGCTATACAGCGAAGTCTGGTTCTTACAATGTGGTACTACTGTAAAAGCTAATTTCGTATGCATGCATGGTGTAATCCCTACGTAATGTATCTGAAGGATTTCTTTCTCAGAAATTGCTTCAAGATTCTCCCAAAGTGTGCTGACGCGTGGACTGCCAAACTTAGCCAATAGAGATTTGCACATTAAAATTTTCAAATGCTTCTACAATTTATGGTGTACACTGCATTCTGTTTACAATTTTGTGATATAATTAGTTTTTACTTGTTGGAGAACTGACCGCTATGGCTTCCAGAAGAAGCTCATTGATCGTTGTAACAGTTTGTCAAGTTAATACTCGACACTGAGCCGTGTAAATGCACTTTAAGATACTCTTCTGTCTATACATTTAGTAATTAAGTCACGGTAGGAGATCAAATTCTATATAACTTAAGGTTCTTACTTAGCTCCCCCTCCTATCTGTCTTTAACATGTATGCACTTCCTCAGTTATCTGTCTAAACTAAAGACATGGTAATAGTTAGCACTGTTAGTTAGCCCTATACTAACCCCACTTTGAGAAAGAGATAGATGACCCCCGGGTACTTTATATTGCCATGGTACTAGCACTGTATGTAATCAAAACATGACTCCTACACTAAGGTGACCATATTTGCCTGACTGGAATCAGGGACATTTATTGTGTGACTGATATGGGGGAGGGGTCTTAGGGGAGGGGTGTCCCCCTCCCCATTAGAAAATTTTCAAGTGCCTAAGGTGCTTAGATGTAAAATGGTGATACTTAGAAGCACTTTTAAATCAATTTTATTTTCAAAAATGTAGCTTTTTCTAAGATGAAATTTACTTACTTTACGATAGTGTGCTAGGCTAGATCGATCTAGCATATTCCACTTTACACTGGCCCACCTGAAATACTGGTTAGTTCCGTTCTGCGACTGCACACTTGACTAAATTTTGTTTTTACAATTATTTTACTAATAATGTGGGATATTTTCGAAATTCCTGAACATTTTGACGAATCAGGGACATTTTTGGGGACACTTGTTCATCGGGGACAGCACACTGTAATTAGGGACTGTCCCCGAAAATCGGGACGTCTGGTCACCTTATCCTACACCAGAGAAGTATTTTGGAAACTTTGGGGGAGAATTCAATTAAACTTTAAGACTTAATCACCTATTGCTAGATATAGTAACAGAAACAATGTAAAGATTATCCGTGATGTTGCACCCTCAGTAGAAGCATCAGCTTGCAGCCCTAGTCCTTGCTTGAACGGAGGGACATGTTATCTGCACGAAGCAAGTTTCATCTGTATCTGTCCCGTAGGAGCCTACACTCAACCAAATTGTGTCCTTGAAGGTAATCATACAGAACCAGAAAATGGGTTGGGTAAGGTATGGAGGAATGGGAGAGGTACAGAATAATTAGGAGGGGGGAGGCGGAAATAGTCAGGTGCGGTATTGATAAAATAATCAAGATTTACTAGGAAATAACCAGAGCGAGGTACTGAGGAATAATCAGGGAAAAAAATTATAGGAGAGTATCAGATAATGAGGGATCATGAAGAAGCAGTATTGTGAAGTAATCAGAACGAGGAGGTAGTTCTGGGGATTTATCAAAGGTATATCAAGGGCAAAATCAGTACTTGGCGAAATTCAGTAAAAAGGCATACTGTAGGGGACTATAATCAGGGTGAGGTACAGTATCAGAACTGAGAAGATCCAAGTTTTGGACCATGCATGCTTTTCATTCAAACTTGGGGTGAAAGTTTCAGAATCTATATTGATCATGTGATCTATAATAGCTGTATGAATAGCTCTGGTTCTGATTTTAGCTATACTACCAGTTGTTGACATTTTGAAAGTCAGGTTTTTGTAAGATAATATCCAAAAAGGAAACTGCATTTTTTTCACGTAAATGTGATAATGTGATAATGTTATAATAAAAAACAACTGCAACTAACTCTGAACTGAACTCTCTAGAAAGCTGCTACCGCAACGGTAAATCACAATGGTAAGCAGTAATTGAAACACATTCTGGAAACGACATATATATATAAACTTTGCAAGAGAAAAGTCCAAAGTTACTGATCAGCTTTCAGTCTGTACATATCATATAGTCAACATTCATTCATGAATGCATGTTGACTATATGATATGTACATTTGGATTGTTAAAGGTTTGAGTGCGTTGGCAGTTTTTCTCAAGAGAACATACTTCAAGATGTACCGTGCATTCCAATAATTGAGACTCTTATACTATGTGATAATTCTGTCTAGCTACTGTACAGTAGGTCGCTTTTATTGAGTACTTGTAAGTTCTTAAACATCATTTTCTTGTCTCAAATTGGTAGTGTTTGACCCATGTGCATCTCAGCCCTGCTCTAATGATGGTTCGTGCTTCATCCGTGACAATGGGCTCAACTATTTATGTTTGTGCCCATCTGGCACTATGGGCACTTCGTGCTCTGAAGGTACAATATGGTTGCTGTGTGAATCTATAGCCTCCTTGTCATAGAAGGTGCTATACAGTTTGCTGTGTGAATGTATAGCCTTCTTGCTATAGAAGGTGTTATACTGTTGCTGTGTGAATCTATAGCCTCCTGGCCATAGGTGTTATACTGTTGCTGTGTGAATCTATAGCCTCCTGGCTATACTAAACTAATTTCATTCTTTCTCTTTAATGCTAACATAATGTAAGTCACAGCACTGATATTACAAACAATAATCTAGTGGTTTATTGAGAGGTGTTCTAATATATAGGAAAGTTTACATTTTTTACAGCTAGTTTAAACAGTGGTTACTTAGAAGTTCTGCCAAATATGTAATTTTTCAGTCTTAAAGGAGAATTTGGCTCATGGGTTCCCAAATCTATACAAATGGTATGCACTATTTTTTGTCCAGGGCTGCTAAGGTCATTTTATCCTCTGGTTGCCCTTACTGTACCTCCCCCCTCCCCAACACCTCTCCCTATGCATATCCATCCCTCTCCCCTCCCCCATAAGTTTTCTCTGAGACAACATTGTGTCTATGGGTATTTATTTTTTCTCCAACCCCGCTATTGGTAGTGCAGTTTTTTACAATAAACAACGTTTATGATGTGCCATATAAAAGCTTATTTCCTTTTTTTCATCTCACTTGATTACATTTCTTTCTTTTTCCACAAGAATATATATGCAAAATAATAAACGTGTTAAATAAAGAATTAATAATATGAGTTTGAAATACTCCTCAAGTAATACAGGAATTTAATGTATAGAATTTACAAAGTTTTAAGGAAGAAGAATGGAGAACAAGTGACTCTACAGTACATAGTCATTGTACTATGTTTAAGTTATACTGTAGTAGTACATTGGCATTGTACTATGTTTAAGTTATAGTAGTACATAGTCATTGTACTATGTTTAAGTTATAGTAGTACATATTCGTTTAAGTTTTAGTAGTACATAGGCATTGTACTATGTTTAAGTTATAGTAGTACATTGGCATTGTACTATGTTTAAGTTATAGTAGTACATTGGCATTGTACTATGTTATAGTTATAGTAGTACATTGGCATTGTACTATGTTTAATTATAGTAGTACATAGGCATTGTACTACAGTATGTTTAAGTTATATTAGTACATGAGCATTGTAAAATGTTTGTGTTATAGTATTACCTCGGCATTGTACTATGTTTAAGTTATAGTAGTACATAGGTACTGTACTATGTTTAAGTTATAGAAGTACATACTGTAGGCATTGTACTATGTTTAAGTTATAGTATTACATTGGCATTGTACTATGTTTAAGTTATAGTATACATGGGCATTGTACTATGTTTAAGTTATAGTAGTACATTGGCATTGTACTATATTTAAGTTATAGTAGTACATGGGCATTGTACTATGTTTAAGTTATAGTAGTACATGGGCATTGTAAAATGTTTGTGTTATAGTATTACCTCGGCATTGTACTATGTTTAAGTTATAGTAGTACATAGGTACTGTACTATGTTTAAGTTATAGAAGTACATACTGTAGGCATTTTACTATGTTTATGTTATAGTATTACATTGGCATTGTACTATGTTTAAGTTATAGTATACATGGGCATTGTACTATGTTTAAGTTATAGTAGTACATTGGCATTGTACTATGTTTAAGTTATAGTAGTACATAGGCATTGTACTATGTTTAAGTTATAGTAGTACATAGGCATTGTACTATTGTTAAGTTATAGTAGTACGTAGGCATTGTACTATGTTTAAGTTATAGTAGTACATAGGCATTGTACTATGTTAAAGTTATAGTAGTACATAGGCATTGTACTATGTTTAAGTTATAGTAGTACATAGGCATTGTACTATGTTTAAGTTATAGTATTACATTGGCATTGTACTATATTTAAGTTATAGTAGTACATGGGCATTGTACTATGTTTAAGTTATAGTAGTACATGGGCATTGTACAATGTTTATGTTATTGTATTACATAGGCATTGTACTATGTTTAAGTTATAGTAGTACATAGGCATTGTACTATGTTTAAGTTATAGTAGTACATAGGCATTGTACTATGTTTAAGTTATAGTAGTACATACTGTAGGCATTGTACTATGTTTAAGTTATAGTATTACATAGGCATTGTATATACTATGTTTAAGTTGTAGTAGTGCATGGGCATTGTACTATGTTTAAGTTATAGTATACAAGAGTGGAAAAAAGCAAATAGTTTCTTAAATAAGAATTAACAAGGTGAGTTGACACACTCCTAAACATTTCACTGTCCAATTGACTGCATAACAACATTGTACTTTATGCATAAATTTCATGGGACTTTTTGTACTTCCACACTTCCACACATATGTTAATACACTGTCTGTTTTGATATGGTGATCAAATATCTGATCCATAATAGTGATTAACTGTAATCATTAATTAAAAATGTAATTAACATGCTCCTGTTAATCCCTTTCAAATGTACTGTACTCTCTTGCCTAATTTGAGTAATTACAGCCAGAACAATTGTTAATTGGCTGCAAATTCAACCTTTCACTAAAAGCCCATCTAATGTAGAGAAATCGTTTCGCTGTAATCCGTCAAAGTCTCAACTCGTAACTGACACCACAACACAGTCAAGATTTAATTACGGTCTGTTCCAACAATTTTTATTTGACCAACATATTTATCTTTCAGCTTAAGACTGACATAAAGTAGTGTTCAGGAATCTTTGTCAAGGGATCTTGAAGGACTTAGTCTTTTTCAATTAAGTTTATTAAAACCTCATGCATGCTTTCTCAGGTCTTCAGATTGTGTAAATACTCTTTGGTCACAGAGTTATGAATAATTGCAGTACTATTTCTAGTAAAACTTAATCAAAGTAAGGTTATGCACAAATTTTTCCTGAAATAAAATTTACTGATGTATGATATTATTCAAGGTGTCAGGGCAGCAAAAATATGTGTAATTTTAAATTAAATTTTCTAGTTATTACAGTTTACATTTGTCAAATGTGTTTATTTAAGTTTTCAGTAGCCTGCCCCACCCTGCAATATGCCTGTTTTAGACTGTTTATGACAATTACTGTATTTCCTGAATAAAAAAAAAGGCTCTATTAGTAATATACATAAAAGTTGCCCAAGGATGAGAGATCTGAAAGAGAAAAAACAAACGATATGGAATTACTTGGCAGGAATGGTGGTCATTTTGCTTTTAATTACAATGGAGTTGAACAAGTTGGTAGGATTTGAAAGAAAATATTTTTTTTTGATTAATCGACTCTTGTAAATGATTTATTGGTAGACCAAAAAGTAATTCGTCAGTCTCGGAACCATGCTGAGCTCTGTTACTGTATCAACGTCCACATTTATTCAGTAGATATTCAAAATATAATGATTACTAAATTTGATTGAAGATTTGTCAGTAAATTTCATGGAATTATTCAAATGCTTTACCACATTTACATAACAACGTAAACAAAAAGTTTTGTTTGTTTGATATGGCCTCTCTGCGGACTCATTCCAGAATCTTTAATAAATCCAAAACGTAGATCATATCCAATGTCATATTTTATTTTTTTTTACAGATTTTCAGTAACAAAGTAAATGAATAAAATTAGGACAATTTTGTGTCTATTTACGGTAAACTTTGATATTTCTTGGTCATTATTACAGTACTTCCTTGTGACTCATCACCCTGTAGCAATGGAGGGACTTGTGTTGACACCGACAGTGGGCAAAACTTTCTCTGTTTATGTCCGAGTGGATTTGATGGCTCACAATGTGAAAGGGAAGGTCAGTTTGTGTTTTCCAACCATTGCAATACTGTGATGGACAATCATGGACACAGAGTACTGCATCCGTAGTGCTCTGTTTTAATACCATTTTGTTGCACCTTGCTCCCAAAGAAGAATTAACACCACATTGAGATTTATACACCAATGATACGTCTCAGGTGCGGATGGACATACTATGATGGACAATGATGGACATACTGTATCTGTAGTGCGTTATTTTAATACAATTTTGTTGCACCGTGCCCCCAAAGAAGAATCCCTACCAAATTGTGGTTTATACAAAAATGTTCCCTCTCAGGTGTGGATGGAAATATATTGTGATGGACAATGATGGACATACTGTATCCGTAGTGTGTTATTTTAATATAATTTTGTTGCACCTTGCTGCCGAAGAAGTATTAATACCGCACTGTGATTTATATGCCAATAATACATCCTATGAATTGACATTACAACAAGGGATCCAAACCAATCACAGGTTGATCCCTTTAACTATATAAGGAACCATTATGTAGTTCATACTACTACATCTTGAAATAAAATTTAAAAAATGGTCTGAGTCGAAAATACTTTGTGTCAATCCAGGTATACACACTTAGTTTCTGTTTTTCTAGATTTGTGGATTTAAAAGAAGGAGACAAAGATGTTTAAAGTCTTGGATTTGCTGTAAGATTCATAGATCTCAAAAGCTTTGCTCTTGTGTCATCCTGTTTTTCTTCTCGTTTCTCCAGTGAATATTTGTGATACTTCCCCTTGCCTCAATGGAGGAACCTGCCTCTTCGTTGGTGGATTGGAATTACAGTTCCTATGTATCTGTGCAAACAGCTTTCAGGGACAGTTATGTGAAATAGGTGAGCATTTCAATTGTGATACAAAACTCTTATTTTATTTTTATTTATTGGTAATGTGTAAATCTATTTGTGTTTCTGCTAGTCACAAGAGAAAAAAAATACATAAAACAAAACTGGTAACAACTACAACCAAAAATAAGAAAAGAGAGTGGAGTGGCTGAAAGGATTCTAGGAAAACTCACCCTAGTGCCTCAAATTACATTACCCATCATGGTTTCATCGTCTATCAACTTTAACCAGCAGAGTCGGTCAAATTGTAAACGGTTTGAGTTTAAAATAGGAAAAAGTGGAATGAAAAAGGTTTGAGGACATATATATAAAGTCACCGAGTGGTGAATCCATAACGAGGAGAAAGTGTGAGGCGTCCTGATAGGAGCATTAATTTTCCAGTCATTTCTAATTGATGTAGATCGGTTAAGTGTATACGTGTATTGGAGACAGGTATTGAAAGTATCGTTGCTCGTAAATCCCCAAACCAGTAAGTTTGGGTGGGGGGGGTGGGGG
Organism: Apostichopus californicus; assembly: GCA_020650975.1. Classification (NCBI taxonomy): domain Eukaryota; kingdom Metazoa; phylum Echinodermata; class Holothuroidea; order Aspidochirotida; family Stichopodidae; genus Apostichopus; species Apostichopus californicus. The sequence continues at coordinate 11,817 of JAIPMN010007847.1, forward strand.
GAAGGGTGGTCCGAGTTGAGATAAATTATTTTCTTGAGTATCAATTACAAATCATTCGTTTTCTAGTTCTGTCAGTCAGAGAGAGCCACAATATACATTGTAAACAGTGTTCTCCAGGGATGACAGTTTTCCATTCGATGGAGGCTGGAAGACAGCAGGGATAGGATTTCAAGTCAAAGAGTTGGTGATTTAATGACATAAATAAAATCATGGAGGGAAAACCGAGTACTAGGACGTGAAAAGTGAATTTTTAAAAAGAGCTGATTCTATTCAGTTAGTTAGTATATATACGCAGGCAATTAAATCAGTCGATTTTAAGTCATTTTAACTACATCTATATTTGTTGCATCTATTATCTGCTTCTAACTATCTCTATATTATACCATTTTGCCTTTTTGTAGCGGTTGCTCCAACTACTCCTTGCATGCCAAACCCATGCCGTAATCGTGGGACCTGCTTTGTTAGTGGCTCTGACGATACATATGTGTGTCTGTGTGACACCGGTTTCACCGGTGTAGATTGCGAGATAGGTATGGTGCCCGTCGATAATTTGATACTTATATTCACAAATATCACACTAATTTCCTGTGCTTTCAGTTAATACCATATATGTTTTTCCTAAGTCTGTATTCTTTTGATTATCTACTCTAAATATATCCTGAAAATAAAATAAAACTGTTAGCAAACTGCTTATCCACTAGAGAGCCTGTGTAATAGAATGTGTAATAGTAAGTTGGCCTGACGTTTCGATCCTGGCAGGATCTTCTT
>JAIPMN010007848.1:2367-21960 GCA_020650975.1 Apostichopus californicus
GAAACAGAACCTAGGTATCCTTTATTACACTGTATGACATGCACAATCCAAAAGCTTAAATTGATAAAACTGCTACTCAAAATGTGTTTACTATTAATCCTTGTGGTAGTAGGTGGTTTGTACAAGAGGAACTACCATTCCTTGAATAAGGGACTTGCAGGATGAATGTCAAATACTAGAGAACCTCATCAATATTACCCAACCAAGATAATTATGTTGTTCTTGGTCTTACCGTACTGTCATTGAAGTGAGTCTTAATTGGCCAAGTACAATACTTTGACTTCACACGTCATCCTTCCTTGCTTGTGAAACCATGATTCCCAGAAGATTGCTACAGATCTCCTCAAGAATTTGCTTCAGTCACTTTGAATTTATCCTTCGTCATTCTTGCAGGTCTTAGAAAAAGCTCAAGAAGAATTACTCAACTACAATGGCCTTGGGATAAGTGTTATGGGTAAGTCAGTGTGTAATCTGCAATTGAGACTAAAATACAGTGCGAACTGAAATAGGTCTTCATTGGAAGGGGTTCCTTTTCATAGGCCTTTGCAGTGATTGGCTTGAATTGCTGATGATTAAAGGCATTGAAGACTCACCCCAAACCGCGTGCGGCCATCTGAAAAAGTTAACTTTCTGTTGCTTGCAAGTGACGTTTTGTTCGTGTCGCTACAAAATGCAGACAGTAATGAAACGTGATACCTTGTTATCTTTAGCTGGACCTGAGATGTCCATCACTATATCGTTTGTTTACTGTGCTGTGGGTATTGACCGCAGCTGTATGTACTGACTGTACACTAGTGTCTAATTACCGACGTTAGCAAGCTGTGTGCGTATTTTCTGGGATCGATGGTGGTGTTTAACACTTCTGTTACACCTCATTCGAAACTAGGTCAAATTACCGGCATGAGACGTTTCTTTTTGCGAGAGTCTTAACACCCTTTAACTTGAACCTGCTGCAGCTCCTGAACATTTTATGACGTAGTATATTCAACCGTTCCAATTTTCTATCCCTCCCTTGATGTGAAACTTGACTGATCGATCTAATTAACTATGTATTGCTCTGGGATTTTAGCATCGAACTGAATCAAAACATTTATAATCAACTCAAAATGCAAACTTTAACCAAGGAAGTACCTCAGGGAAGTCTAAATGAACTGCTTAATGTGTGTTTTAGCATCAATCCTCATGGATTGACATATTTTTTTTTTACCTCTGTTCCACAGAAATGAGTCACAGATCTGCCGATTTCTTGAATATTCTGCAGACAGCCAAAGAAACGTTACGAAACATCTTGTAAGTCGTGGACCTTTGAATGTGTGTACAGAATAGCATTATTTAATACGATATCATGATATCCAAAATACAGCAGTGTCTATATCAATATGACTTTTGGTTCCTAATGAAGTTAGCCAAACCAGTTAAACAATATTTCATCTGACGATCACAAACTCAAAGCCAAGAGAGTTTACAAACAAAATCAAAAAATTTTATGATGAAAGATGAATTTTCCTGGCAACTAAATTAAAATAGTTATCTTGATTTTGCTGGTATCATTAAGATGAGGAATAAATTTTGTTTGTACTGGTTATGACGTTTTTAACTGAAAGTGTTGTTCATTTCGTTTCCTAATCGTTTCCTAATAATCACAAGTAAGAGGAATTATTATTAAATAGAAGTTGGCCTGACGTTTCGATCCTAGCAGGATCTTCTTCAGAGGCTAAATGACAAGTAACAGTACTTAACAGAAGGCACACAAACATGCACAGAATACCGACAGGTTAATGAGCATGGTGAACACAAAGAGATAGATGTACAGTAAGGGGATTAGTAGACAAGGGATCGAGAGAAGAAAAGAAAGAAACCAACAGGGGAAGAGGAGAGGTAGGAGACAAAAATGTAGAGGGACAAAGAGAGCATTAAGGGAAGAGGGTAGGAAACTCAGGCCAACTTACTTTTACACATTCTCTTACACAGGCTCTTTAGTGGATAAGCAGTTTGCTAACAGTTTTATTTTATTTTGAAAAAAGTAGAGTAACATGTTTGTAGCCACAAAAATGAGGACTTCCTAAATTGCTCTATGACTTTGACCTGTAGTTAAACCTACAGGGCTAAGACTAAAGTAAATTTTGTTGAGTCATCCATTCTGTGAAGATTTGCATGCAAAGAATTTCAAACAATGATATCTTTCATCTATAAACAGTAGGTCATTTCACTTAGTAGGAAGGCTGACTTTGTGACATTTCTGTTGCCCTGGTTATCATTGTAAACCATGAAGGTATGCGCACATCTCTGATATTGAACAATTTGGATAATAAGGTTTAGCAAAGTACCTGTTGTGCACAATGAGACTTGTATTGCTCTGTTGAAAATGTTCAACCGTTGGAGTGTTGTAATGATCTGTGAAGTTGCCTTACTGATTAACACAGACAAACTTTTGACATCTTCGATGTAAAGGCCCCCTCCCAATAGATGGGAGTAACTTTTGAAATGGTTGTTGTGAAATGGACTTGTACTGTTACTATTATTCTACACAGTTACCTGTACTTCTATTCGGAGCATTTTTGTTGAAATCTACTACATATATTTGTAAAAGTTTATATATTTGTACTCACGATTACAGCCTTGTACTCATACCCATACCAAGGGGGAGTTATTATAATTGTACTCTTACTCATGCTGTTATAATCTTACTATATGTCTGTTGTAACATTAATTTCCATTAATTCTTTTTTTTCTTCAGGGATGTCCCATCAAACTACCAAATTCTATTCCTTCAGGGAGGAGGTACTGGCCAGTTCAGTGCCATACCCCTAAATTTAATGACCAAAGGTAAAGCTGATTATATAGTAACCGGAGGTTGGTCCGCCAAAGCTGCTAAGGAAGCTGAAAAGTATGGCAAAGTGAACATGGTTTTAACCAAATTGGACCAGTATAACAGTAAGCTGATTTCTTTTCTTTTTTCTTCTCTCTTTTCCCCCCTTTTTTGTGGTCTAGTGAAGATTATGTCATGACTTTCTAGGATGACAATTTTTTCTTTCGGACAGTGGAAGGATCTAGGTACAGTAGGAAAGAAATTAATACAAGTTACCCCGGCTGGTATGACCATACTGAAATATTGATGTTACGAATTTCATTAAGTGAAATGTTAGTAGTACTTGATATTACCAGGCTGTCCAGCAATCTTACCGTTCCTGGTCTTTTTGTTCTCCAATCCTATTTTGAAATTTTGCACATATCACCTGTGTGAGCAACTAAACTCGACATTGGTGAAAGCATTCATGTGGGTGTAAAGCACACAGATCTCTTGGTTAGAATGAAGATTAACCGATTTTGTGTGAGAATACCACATAGCCCAGGCAAAAGTGATGAAGAGTTACAGACCCAAACGGATAAAGCAAATATAAAACTTGCATACTAAATGCTTCTCTTTCTCAACATTTTGAAGATTAATTTTGCATATTTTTGTTTTTAAGGCATTTCAGCCGTATATGATTTTGTTTCTCTAGAGCTGTAAAATCCAACTTAATTATTCATAAAAAGGACAAAACAAAAGATTACTTTAAACCTAGTACAAGTTATTATTTTGTAGTCCTCAAGATGGTTAGATTCAGACTGTGTGCTACTCTAACCTTCATACAATTTTATTCCATAACGGCTAAAAACTGTGTCTAGGATTACAGAAGAAATCAAGGTGGGATGAGGATCTTAGAAATTGGTCATATTTTTGATATTTTGATTTCACCTTGATTATGATTTTTTCCTGAGAGTCACTTAGAAAAAGAGAACCAAAAGGTGTGACGAAATTGACAGCTGTGATCATGAAAGGCACAACTGAGATTGCCTGAACAGATGTTTTGTTAAATACAATTATCAACTTGTAACTACACTAGCTCTGTTCAATTTTATTTATACTGAAGCCAGTATAATCAAACAAGGTCAAAATTTTGTCCTTAGATTTTGTGGTTTACTGTAGCATAAATGTTGTAATTGGAATATATATATATGTATATTTTGGTTTGATTTAGCATGCCAGTGCAGTATAGTAGGATTTGTTGTTGTGGGCTTTGCAATTCACAGATGAATCATAAATTTGTATGCTGCTATGGAAATGATAATATAAGTACCAGTATATCTTCTGCATTATCTCTTAACTGATCTTTTCTTGTAAAATCCCTAAAAATATCTGTTCTCTGCCTGTAGCATGCAGGACTCTGCTACACCTTTTTGCCTCAATCCTCTGTTCCCTCAGCAGTTTTTCCAGCTTTGTATTATCATATTCACAATGTGATGGGAATTGATCAACTAAGATATCCGTTAGACTGTTTCTTAAAACAGAAAAAAAATGTGTGCAGGCAATTTATAGGAATTTATTTGAATTGATAGCATCATTTCATCACCAGACAATTCTTCATATTCTAGGGTTAATATCATTATGCATATGTAACAGAGGAATTATAAAACTCCCAAATAATTTGGCTTTTTCATCATATATATATATAATGTGAATCTTGACTATTATAAATATCAAAGTTTATTATCTGGCTGTGGTATTTTTAGAATTGCATCAAAACCTTCATCAATGTCAACTCAAAAAGGCTGCATTAATAGTGCATGTGGTTGCTCATCTGTGTTAACTTTACAATCCCCTGCAGAGGGGTAAGGTGCAGACTACACTAGGCTAGACCAATATGACAAGATGGTATCCTATGAAATTTTACCAGAGCATGATCTGTACAACAAGTTATTCTGCAGTTTTTGATGTATGTTAAAGGTGTCCCTGCATAACACAACTGCTTACTTGACAATATTTAGCAAGGCTTGTACACACTTCATTTGTTCACAGCCAAGACCATATGTAAATGGAGGATTCTTTATATCATTAAATCAGTCTTTGTTTTTTTCTTTTTCTCTAGGAATACCCACTCAAGATGAATGGAACCTGTCAGATGATGCTGAATATGTTTATTACTGTGCAAATGAAACAGTTTTTGGTTAGTTCTTTTCCCCCTTTCTAGTGTCCAACAGTTTACAAACTTTAGATTCAAGTTAACCTCTTTAAGACAATTTTAAAAATACAATTTTAAGTTGATTGAATATTTATGCAAAATGAAGCCAAACTTTCACAGCTTTTCAACATTTGTGATGTAACATCCGGCAGCTAATTTCAGTGAGCTTTTTTTTGATTCCTTGTTGAGACTTGAAACATGGCAATTATTAAAATTTCTTTTAAGGATTAAAAACAGTAGATACAAGGGAAGAAGGGTCTTGTGAATATTTCGTCTGACTAATTCTTCCATTTGAACAAAACATCATTAAAACAAAAAAAACAGATTGTTTGTAATTGCTCATTCTTTGCCAATGATCCAAACTGTGGAAGAAAAAGTGCCCACTGCCACAGGTTGCTATTAGCTATCACCACTGAACGAGAAAGCCAGAACAAGAGAATAATTATGTTAATTGGTTTGCCCTTAATTATTAACTTGTTAATTTAAAAGCAGACTTTTAGTGAACCTGCACTTTTTGTCATATTCCAACAAAGTTAATACCTGTATTCTCACTCGCCCTCGTGAATTTGTGCTCGTATTCGGGGAATTTTGGAAATCTAACTACTAATTGTGCAAGATTTCATATTTTGGCTTGGAAGCTTGAGCTTGTGCCAAGGGAGATTCTACTTGTGCTGGTACTAATGTTGTTCTTGCACTACATGTTACAGAGCATTATCAAACATCAGTGCCTGTACAGGCAAAGGTCAAGTGCTACAGTACTAGGTAAACGTTGTTTATTAGCGGATAGAATATGTTGACATTTAATGCCACCTATTTTCAAGGCTTTTATCTGATTGCATTTCAGGTGTTGAGTTTCCTTGGATACCTGAGGTCAAAGGTGTTCCCATTGTCTGTGATATGTCATCAAACTTTCTGACAAGAAAGGTTGATGTCTCAAAGGTATAAGCAGTTTGAATTTGTTTAAGGCAAAAGCAGGCTATTGCAAAAGAAAATGGTGCCATGTATGGCAACATCACTATTGCATCATTAAGAACAACAAGGAAGAATAGCAAGGGAAGCAATATCTATCATAAATTGCATAACGTGTAATTCTGGGTACAGAGTTTATCACAAGAGGTCTCCAGAATGATCTGACCATTAATTATCAAGTGCTCTTACTTAGCTGAAAAGACAACAAAAGATTGGTCTTACAATTTTAATTCAATGAAAATCCAACTTAAAAATGTATTTTCTCACAGGTTCACATTTCGGGTGTCTGGTATCCAAAATTAAGAAAGGTTGTTTATCAAGCTTAGTGATTGCAAGAAACAAAATAAAAGAAGTGGAAGAGAAAGAAAGAAAACAGCAAATTTACAAAAACTTCAAGGATAGTTTCGGTTTTCTAACAAGAAATATGGATGTTTCATACAACAGTTGGATAGTTAAACCTGGTAGTGAGTTGACTTTATAACCACTCAATCTCAACAAGAACTTTAGATGTTTCATACCACAACTGGATAGTCACACCTAGTACTAGAAGTGAGTTGATTCTGTAACCACTCAATCTCAGGCATCCCATGTCACGATATGCAGTATTTTTTTATGGCAAGGTAAAATTTCTTTTGATTTCGGAGATATATATCAAAATTAGCAGTTTCAGGAAACACCATAATACCATAAAAACCAAAAAGTGGGGAAACCTGTGTTTTGATACAGTTTTGGACACAGAACACTATTTTTTATATTTTCAAAATTGTTACAGTGAGGTTCTATTTGTGTACATGTTCATTTCAAGACCTTCTGACCTTGTTTGATTGATGAAGTTGGAGAGAGTGGGGTTGGAGGGGGTGTGGGACGTTATTTCTTTCAAAATTGATTGTTGCTATGAGGGTTTTAAGCCTTTAATGTGCTCATCCTTAACGTCACATCGTCAACTCGCAAACATACACTCTCTCTGCAGTATGGTGTCATATTTGCTGGTGCACAGAAGAATGTGGGATGTGCAGGTGTCACTGTGGTTATCATTAGAGATGATCTCCTTGGTAAAGCCAAGAAAGAATGTCCTAGTGTCCTGGATTTTACAGTTCAAGCCAAGCAGAATTCCCTGTACAACACACCACCATGTTACAGGTATATATTGTCTGTCAATATTAAAAAAAAACACTGAAGTGTTTGTCGCGTAAACCACAGGAGCCTATCAATGTTTCTCATTGACACCTTTACAGAGTCAACAGAAAATCACTCAGATTATGTGTTGGTATCCACTGAAAGCCGAAATTTACCATATTTTAGCCAACAGTATTTGCCAATACTACCCTTCAAAGAAAAAAACATGAAAAGTGAACGCTTAACATTCAGGTAGTATTGGTTTTAGACTTGCTCCAGTCGTCACTTTGCATGTGATGGACTATCCCATGGGTAACTCCCACATGAACAATTTTGCTATCTATCAAAGAATAGAAATGGAATAAGAGAAAACCATTAAAACATTCGATCACTACTTTCTAGCAAAAGATACTGGTTTAGCTGTCAGTGTGGTGAAATGAGGTAACTACTGCCAAACACATTATAGGGCATTTATTTACCTAATAATCAGACCTCTTACAATTACAGGCTTTCTTATTTTGGTGTCTATTCTCTTAGAGAATGTTTTTGTATCTTTGGCCTTGCAATCAGTCAGATAATAATAGTTGCATCCATATCTTCTTAAGATTTTACCCTTGCGTTGCCAAATTTGTTACTTAAAGGTAGTCAGCATAGGCCCCAAATTATAGCATGCTATAATTGCTAGAAGTTTTCATAAAGTACTTTCCTGGAGGTCTTTAATCTCCAAATTGTTCTCAGACATTTTTAAAGAACAAACAAGATGACTGAATGTCCCAGTGAGGAAAATTTCCTCGAAGGTTATAATCAAAACAGTTTAAGAAGTTTGACCAAAGGTGACCATATTTGAATATCTAGCATATATGGGGCCCATACAGCATACCTTTAATTATGCAGTAAAGAAGATCTTTCTAGCATTGGACATATCAACACCATAGAAGCAGGCCAAATTACGATAATCAGTATTATCGCAAACGTCATCAATACGCATGTAAAATGATTGAATTGCACCACGGATGAATGAATTCAGTGGTCGTTGGGCTCTTAAACTTATTTGAAATCTGCCTCTTTCAGCATCTACATCCTGGGTTTGAATATGCAGTGGTTGCAGTCAGAAGGTGGTGTGGATGCCATGGATAAGAGGAGTAAGGACAAGTCTTCCTGTATCTATAAGATCATCGATGAATCTGATGGATTTTATTCGTAAGTAGCCCAGCTTTATTCTCACTCTTCTGTCTTTGTCTGTCGTTCAAAGCGAAGAAATTTGTTAATAATTTGATGTAGGATTGCGTCAGCACCTAAAAAATGTATATGAAACAAGATCAAGAAAGATGTGAGTTTAATTAATTCTGCCAGGAAGTGTTGCACCTCGATGTTACCTATTTTTGGCTTGGGTGAGAGTCATAATGTGAAGTGAAGTATTTTAACGGCATCTGTGTTAAACAGGTCAATACTCAATGCGTGGTTCCTGAAAGTAAGAATCCTTATGTTCCGTATTTGATACCTCGTGAAAAAGGCGGCTCCCTACTAAGAAGTAGGCAGTGTCCAGGTATTTAGTTCCTGGCAAAATAGAAGCATATAGATATAATCATTGTGAATTACTTTAATACTATCAAATCAAGGGAGGGGGGGGGGGGGAGGAAACTCTTTCTCAGGTTGTAACTCAAGCTGAAAGATAATGCTTTAGGGCTATCCTTTTTAAAACAAAGTTAACTCTGGCAGGATCTTTTTACACTAACATTGTATGTGTATTATTTTGTTATTCAAAGTTCTTCCAGGATCAGATAAGCTCTTACCATATTTTCTATTTTTACAGTTGTCCAGTTGAAAATCATGTTCGCAGTAGAATGAATATTCCATTCAGGATTGGTGGTGCCGACGGTAACGAGGGATTGGAAAAGCAGTTCTTGCAGGAAGCCGAGGCTAAGGGAATGATCTCTTTGAAAGGACACAGGTAGGTTTAATCATGAAAGTACAGTCATATCTTTGAATGTAAGATCCCTTGTTGCTAATCGTAGACTTTTCATGATTGTGCCCATTACAAGATCCCTCCTCCAACGCTAACATTGTTAAGGAACCATGTCTTAATTAATTAATTAATTAATAAAAAAATGTCAAATCCAAATTAGGACACTGAGTGGGGCTGCAGCATCCTTCAACCAGGCTGCATAGAACATAACCTTTTGTGTCCCGCAGTTTCAAACAATACATGAGGTCTGCATAGATAATCCCTATTGTTTGATATTGATTCATTCTAGCTGAGCAGGATTTTGTAGCTGCTACTGCTTTTCCTTTTGCACACGGTACCTAAGACGACCTAGTTCGTGTCACTAGTGGCAATGCCAGCTCTGTATGCTGACGTTGTTTTATTTTTTTTTCATTCAAAGGTCTGTCGGTGGGTTGCGTGTTTCTCTGTACAATGCCATATCGCTGCAAGAGACCAAACTTTTAGGGGAGTTAATGACGGATTTTAAGGAGAAGTATGGGAAGCAGTAATTGTGCTCCGACCATCTCCTAAAGAGCATCATGTCCTCCAAGCATCCTGTTATGGTCCTCGGATTTTTAACCCCCGACGGATAAATGTCCAAAGAGGCAGAAGATAAGAAAGGTGCCCGTAATCAGGTTTTGTGCGTGCGAGCAATACCTTCCGGGTAACAAGTACCTGGAAACATGTTAAAGTGATTGTCTATAATTTTCTTGCAATATGTAAGTGGTATTTTGTTATTAAAACATATTCATATCAGCTGAATTAGGTGACAGAGGAGCAGTCTTAACAATCTGTAATATTAAGCCAAGCTAATGGAGAAACTCTTAAATGGTGCTTCTGATTGCCCATTTATTGAGCTAAAAAAATTAGGCTTACCATTTTCTTCCACTTTGATGGACATATAGTAGTTAAAGGATTGGATTTTGCATGTAAACTGAATGACATTTTGCCTGTACATATAATACTTGTTAAGTAAAGTAAAGTTATGAACAAAGGTTTAAATTTCTTTCAATATCACTGTTGGGGTATTCTATAATAAAAAAGGAAAAGCAAAGCGTGTTTTCAATGATTACAACTGAAATTTCTCGGCAATGACAACATTCCCTGGAGTTGTACATCATGGAACCTTAATTTTTTTGTATTATTTTATAACTATGTAGTAGAAGAGAAGCTTACATCGGCAAAACTAAAAGAGAGTGCCTTGAATAAATTCTGATCTTATAATGATGTCTATATGCAAGTGACCAGTAACTGGCAGGTAAGACTTGCAATTTGATGTTGCAAACTGCACTCTAGTTAAATTACAGCATACTTGCTAAAATCAAGTTTGAACTATCACAAACATGTTACTATTGAGTTTGATGTATTTTGACATGGAGGCCTGGATGATATTAACGTACTCGGCCATTAAAAGCAAAGATAATGTGCAACAGGTTCTGAACCAAATAGTTCTTCAGTGGACATAAATTCAGTTAGTAATTTGTGGGACACATAATTGTCTTCACCAGTAATGACAGTTAGCCGCCTCCATTAAAAGAGCAAGAGGAGTGGTTATGACCTCACAGATCTGCTTAGTTGCAGTGGTAGCCAACTATATTTATTATTATAGGTATGGTCAAAGGTACAATCCAATACAGAATAACAGCTCTAAAGCAGTGCAATTGCAAAACCTGCGATATAAACTAAATTTCATTAAGTCATTGCATGTTTGACTTGCCTTTATAGCAATAATGTTACTAATGTCAGCGTATAATTTTGTGTACAAATATTTTGGGCAACAGTTTTGAACGGTCTGAAGTTTGTCTCTTATAATTTACTATGGTCCTTGTGTATAACACTGTTACGCATCTGTGCACGTGTGCAGCTGTTTGACCATTTTGGGTACCGTTGGTGATGTGATAACGCATACATTATTCCTGTTGTAGAAATGTTATGTCATCTGTTTTCCTCGTAGTTTAAGAAAGTCTTAACTGAGGAAACTTGCGTGCGCATTCCTTCAGTACGATAAAAGAAATATTAATTTTAAATACAACTAAAATTGTGTCTAACTTTGTCTTTGTTGTGAGACCTTAAGGTAAATGTGGGTTCCTTTCAAGACTTTTAATTAGAGAATGCTGATCGGGACCTATGTTGTAAGCAACATCCTATTTTGTTCAACAGAAGATACTGGTATAAATTTAATAATTAAGCCAAAATTTATTTTACCATACATTTTTTTATTAGCATTCCTTGTTTGAAATTGTATAGAGTATAAAAGGATATGTGAGATCACTTCGCAACTGAGTTTTGAACATTGTGTTATATAACAAATACATCTCATGTTACTTATGATGCCAATTTCCATTTTCCCAGCAGCTGGAAGTTTGTTTAATAATTGCTAGCAAGTACCACGAACAAAATGCCTTAATGCAGCTTTTTGCCTCGATTTTGGTGAATGTTTTGTTTATCATCATGATTAGTAAATTATTTTTATCTATTAAAAGTAGTTTTCCTTTTTGAATGTGTTTAATGTAGGGTGAAGAGGTGTTTGGGTGGTCAGAATTTTTGGTTGGTGCATAGATCTTACAGGAAAAACTCAATTTGACCGTATGCAATCGTTATGTGCATAGCACTTGGTGGCTTGGGTAAAATTTCGGTAAAATTAGTTTTTCTTTTTGAATGTCTTTAAAGAAGGGTGAAGAGGTGTTTGGGTGATAAGAATTTTTGGTTGGTGCATAGATCTTACAGGAAAAACTCAATTTGACCATGTGCAAATGTTATGTGCATAGAACTTGGTGGCTTCAGTAAAATTTCAGGAAAGCAGTTCATGCCAATGGGGATCCCCAGCCATGCCCTTAATCAACAGAGGGGTGCTGTCTTATCGGTCTTTTCTAGTTCCGAAAAGCTTGACAATCTGCAGTCTCTGAAATCACGTAAAATTCCTTTGAGGGATCTCTGGGCAAAGTTGCTTTTAATGTTTTGTGTATGGCATACATCATAGTGTAAATTATGATTATGTTGTGTTAATGTTGATGTAACATGAAATTGTAATAATTATTCATGATTATACCAGTCAGGTTATATGTTAATGTTGTGTATGTAATAATTTTTTTTAATAATTCATCATGATTTGTAGGTTGTGTTAAATGTTGTGGATGTAACATAACATAATATCTCATCATGATTACATTCCAGTCGGGTTGTGTTAAGTTGTGGATGTAACATGACATTGTCATAAAATATGAGTCGGGTTGTGTTAAAATGTGCAGGGCGCTAGGTTTTTTTTAATGAAAGACACGTCCATAATTTGCTTCTTCAGATTTCAACATGATGGTGTACATAGCACTAGACTTGTAGATCAAAATTGTGTAGATCAAAATTACTAACATGAATACAAAAATTTGGGAGAGCACATCCTCACCAAATTTATTGTCTCTCTCTGTAACAAGTACACCTGAAATTGATTTACTGTTCCTCTCGGTTAAAATTGTGCAGGTAAAGAGAATATGCCGTTCCTGTGTGGATCCCCAAAACATGTATGAATTCTGTTGATTCTGCAGTTATTTGAACCAATTATGGAAAAGGTTTAAAAAGCATTCCAATTTCTTTGCTTCTTTGTGTATTCAGTCACTATTTTAGTCACTTTTTCCCACTTTGACAATCATTACCAGGGAAACATATTTCTAAATCCTTTACTGATTTGAAATGAGATAAGTGACATGAAGTAAGTTTAACATATCTATTTATTGTCCATTCTACAAATGAAATGATAGAAAGGCACATGATGATGTTCAGTAATAGAGGAATAATTATAAATATTGAGTATTTTTCATGCAAATAAGATTTTCTGTGTAAACTTAAAGCTCTCTCTGACTTCTCTTTTTCTAGAGTAGGTTAAGTTTCCACCCAGTGAACAATTTCCTATTTAGTGTACATTGATGTCATGCTTCAAAGCACTCATCCTGACAGTACGAGCAGTACACATATCCTGTCTGTTAGATAAGGTGAGGAAGTGTCCATACATGTCATGATAAGGGTTCCCATATGTCCCAATTAATCCAGATTGTCCTGTTTTCGCATCAAATAATTATACTGTCCAGCCGGCAAACTAAGTTGTCCCGAATTTCATTCAAAAATATCACGATACGCAATCTAAAACAAAATAAACATGTAGTACATGTCACTATAAGGTACTGCTTTGGAAGTGAGATGTAATCGTTTTCAAAACATGATTGATGGCAGCATATTAGATTGGCCAGAAAACTTGTATATCGTGTGCCCACAGAATTTACAATACATAGTTGCAAACCAGCTACTAACACTAATGAACACTTTGTGTTAATGTAGCTATTCTCTGATTTTAGTTCTGTGGTAAAGTTTGGTATAACCTCATTTAGGTCATAATATATTAAGTTCATACAGCTTAACAAAGCATGCAGTGTCCCACATTTTAAGCAATAAAATATACAAACTCATATGATAGTACTGTATGGTGTGGTCATGGCAAATTCTCCCACTGGCTGAATACTTATGCTTAAAATACCTTGAATATGGAAAGGAAAAAATCAGCATGACAAGTATCTGTAAATAAAAGCATGCTGTGTATAGACTCGACTCAGTTCATTACATCCCTGTTAACTATTGGACTAAGTGTTTTTTATTAATGTCTTAAATACATATTTAATTCACTCATTGACATACACTAACAAAGATTGAATATTCAGGCATAGCAATAAATATGTACTATTTCTCATAAACTAGATATGTTGAAGAACTTCCTTTTGAAGTGATCTTCCAGTAACAACTAGCAGAAATGTCTTTACACCATGTCATGCAACCCCCCATTCACATCACATCCACAACTCGAAAGATATGTATTCCTAAATTTGAGTAAATCTTTATTAATATTTCTGGTGATAGCAGAGTATGTGAAATTCACCAAAAAAATTCTTCAGGGAATATTACATAGTAAAAAGGCTATACAATATGAGCAAATCGCTATATAAATGCAAAGATGTTGTACATGGGAACCATACTACTTTAAAAGAGACAAAATTCAGAGAACTCAAAAATTTGAACACTAAATTATCACATTATGACATGTATCAGCAGAAAGTAAGTCTTTTGGAGAAAAACACTTCAAAAGATCTGCATTATTAAATCATATCAAGAACACTTATATCCAGGCAAGTCAAGTCTTTCAAAGTCAAAGTTGAATGGCTAAACTGTTAGCAATTATTTATCCATAAAAAAAGAAGGTACTTCATAGAGGTGAAATACTCACATCCCTCCCTGATATTACAAAGTCTGCAAAAACATTTAGTCTTTAAAAAAACACCATAACCACTCTGTTCTTAGATATGAAAATGATTGTCTTCTTTTTGAAAGCTAACACATTTTAAGAGCTATTATTTTTTTTGGCTTCTAAAAACATTCATGAAGAACTGAGTGTCACCCAGTTGGGACAATTTTATATAAACTGCTTTCATGCCTCACTTCAAAGCACTTGAATTGCCAGTATGAGTAGTACAAATATCGCATCCCCACCAGATCAATGTCACAAACTTCATACTGTCAGTAGGAGTGCTTTAAAGCTTGATATGAGAGGACAGTATACAGTGGTATTAGCATTAGAAAATTCTCACAACTGGGCCAGTGACGTAGATCGTAAATGACACATATATATCACATTCAACTGCAACAATAAGTAACATATTTTGCGGAATGCCATTAAGGTACTGATTTTATCAGTGAATTGTTCTAATGCTTTAAATAAAAAAAGACAAGTTCTCCGAACTTCCTTACTTGAAGAGTTTCTGGATATATCATTGCACACAAGTTCATTTGAAATGCACCTCCTACTTTTCTTCTCGAGAGATATACCAATGAACTTCATCAATATGACCTTTAACTAATAAATGCCCTTTTGCTGGTCAGTGAAGTAAGACATTCTTCTTACATACAACTTTAAACAATATCAATTAAATCTCATCCTTTTGAATTTTTCAACTGGGGTGCTACACTCAGGATTCCACAATAATATTTCTCTTATTGAATAATTTGTCAAGTTCCTTCTCCAGGTTTTCGTTGGTATTTCTCAAGCCCTTCACCACCTGACTAGCCCATTGAAAGTATTCCTGAACTCTCGTTTCCGTCCATCCCTGAGGTGTGCATTTCTCTAAATCTCGGAGATTGTAAAGCTTGTCCGCAAGCTTCACCAGCTTTGCCTCTCTGCTCTTGTGAGGAGCGTGTTCGATCTGCAGTCGTTTCCTCTCCATCTTTGGTAAGGACTTGTCGTCTGTTACTTCTGCCACGATGTCACACACTGCTTTGCCAAACTCTTTCTCTAATTCTTCAAAGGAGGTCTCCGTGTCTTCCACAGTATCATGCAGTAGAGCAGCCTAGATGGAATAACAATGAAAATCATTGCACTAAATCTAAGTCATGAACTACTCAAACATAAGAACAAGCAGCCAAGGCAAAAGCTTGCATTTATGGCCAACGACCCACCACATCATGATATTAACTGTACATGTCTGTGCGTTGTGATTCCTGGTTAGATTAGATTATAGTATCACATTTGTTTACACTGTGGCATACAACTCACCAGGTGTGGGGAAGGGTGGGGGGGGGGAGGTTATGGGGAAAGAATACAGAGCACTTACACCATTGTGCACTTGACTTCTCTTTGCCAGAATTGCTTGACTTAATAGTGACTGTTAGAGGGGATAGAACATCCATGATTTTCAACTCTGAATGTTTAAAAAATATTTATAACCATGAGACAGGGCAGAAGTACTTCATTTACCTGCAGTACAATTGGATCTGATATTCCACCTTCGGCGGTCAATATTCTTGCAACACCTGTAGAGAGAAATATGGAAATTAATATGAACATTAGCTACAATTTCTCTTCTAAAAATTTGTAAAATGAGCGACAATGTCTACAACAAATAAGCTTTAAATATTTGACACAGTGACAATTATCAGTCTCCTTTTCAATAAGTGGAAACAAAAAGATGTAGTTACTGTATTTTTAAACTCTTTGGAAAGATGAGAAGGTTGGGTGAGATGGTGAGTTTTCAAGACATGGTTAAAAGTGTGTGAAGACTCGCGCAAAAAGAAACGTCTAATGCTGGTAATCTGACCTAGTTTGTTTGTAACAGAAGTGTTAGACACCACCAACGATCCCAGAAAATACACACACAGCTGTCGGTAATTAGACACTAGTGTACAGTCAGTACATACAGCATGCTGTCAATACCAACAGCACAGTGTACAAACGATACAGCGATGGACATCTCAGGTCCAGCTAAAGATAACAAAGGTATCAAGTTTCAGGTACTGTTTGCATTTTGTAGCGACAAGAGAAAAACTTCATTTGCAAGCAACGGAAAGTTAACTTTTTTAAAGATGGCGGCACACTGTTTGGGGCGAGTCTTCAATGCCTTTAAAATGTCAAGCACTAGTCATAATGACTTCATTAGAGTAATGGTAATCATGCTGCCGATGAGCGACTTGAGAGACTGGATTTACAATTACCACAATTGAATCTTTTATTGGCTTTAATTTACAGTAGGTGTTATTCATGTGGTACAAGTTTTTATATAACTATGTAGGGCAGAGCAAGTAAAGATAACGTCAACACGAGAGTGAATAGTGCTTGCAAGTATATATATCTATTCCCAATATGAATGAAGAAATAAGCAATGAAAGCCTTCAGGACAATGCAGAATTTTTTTGAACATACAACTTATTCAGAATTTCACTAACACTGTATTCAACCTATTTACACTAACCCAAAGGTACAGCCTACAGGTATAGAGTGCCCTTAGATAGCTCTTCATGAGGTGAGACTTTAAACTCTGAAATGAATCTTCACTAGTCTGGAAATAAATACTACACAATGAATAATGAAGCATCTCTATAGCAAATAAATAAGAACTGAGAGAAACGAGGTGTGAAGAAATAAACAGGGATAACTGTGGGAAAGGATTAGATATTATAATAACTGCTGATTATTTATATTATTTTAACTCTGCTCATAGTGTATTCATTATTATTAGTAATAGTAGGCTACTGCATACATAAAGTTGTACATTCATAGTTTACTTAAATGAAATATTAAGAACTGGAATTCTTGAGAAGGAAGTTTTCTTCCTTTTCTTTAAGATGTACCCAATTGGCAACACTGTGCCATCTTTGCAATGAAGGTCATATAATATTTTAGTTACTCCGAGTCCGATTTAAAATCTAACAGTACAGCCTATGTGGTTAGGCCTAGGTCTACATCATGTACATGTAGCCTAAGGCCGGGTAGCCTAGTTTGGCATAGCCGTATTATTAGGTTACTGTCTGATAAACTAAGTCTTACCAATTGGATGGTTAATGTATGGAGTTTCTTCCTTGTCCTTTCTCCTTTGGTCACGGTGTTTTATTGCTGCAAAATCTGCACACTTTACTAACGAAACTATATGGCCGTCATTTTCCCCGTCACCTTTCGACATTGTTACATATGTTCGGAGGTAATCTTTCTGAAATGGTAAAAAATAAGCTGGCAGATACCACATAAAGAACTTATTTTTTGGGTGAGGATGAGGCTTGCGCCCCGAATGCAAATATCTGGACAAATATGAAATATTATTGCGTAGCCTCACGTTGCTAAAATTCAATAAGAAAACACGGGAAAACATGTGTTTTGAAATAAACATGACCTTGGAAAATCAACAGCGTAAACAAATGATGTGAAAACAGGTGTACGACAAAAAAGAATTTGCAGTACTAGTTTTGCGAAATAAGCAGACAACCGACCACTACGACGAGAGTTGCCAGATATCATTAAATTGATGCATGTTCGGTAAGATTTCGGCTAGAATTCGCGAGTGAAGATCAGCTCGATGATCGACTGTCACGTGCGGAAAGGGGAGGGGTTGGGTGCCATGGCTACCACACCAGTAGATAGGAAATGGGTCAGTCAGGGGCCCGTTTCGCATTCAGCCCGCGGTCAAGAATTATTCCACTACTGTGGGTCTATACATGAACCTAGTTCCCCTACCCGTTACCCTTCAATATCAAATTATCAAGAGAGAAGAGTGAAAGGGGGGGGGGGGGAGGGGATAGGGGCACTTATATGTTTCTAACAACCGGTTAACCGTTCTAATAATTAAATCATCTTTAAAAGAATTCAGTCACTAAAAACCTGGCAAAAGGCCTGTCTCTCAACTAAGGGGGTGAACATATGTAGACTGAATTTGAGACTGGAAAATATTATACATTTTCACTCATGCTGCAGCTTTTGCAGACGGTTCTTGGTCCCTGCTAGCAATTTTGAAGCACATATAGATACGTTTCCGTCAGAAAGAGGAATTACTCTGCTTTAATTTACTCTGTGTAATAATATCTCATTTTCCGCGGTACTCAGGGCCAAAAACTGTTTGCACAGTGCATGCAGTTGCATTTTCACTAAAGGTCGTTTGTCAGTTCATTGTACAGTACCTGAAAAGCGTTTTCTAATCTGGTGATTATTTCAATCTTAAATATTGAAAAATAGAAATTCTGCCCTTCTTCTCCGAGTTTTGCTCGAAATATTCCGCTCTGCGCCAACAGCTCTGCACGGTCCCTGGGGGAACGGTACCGTGGTTACATGGTAAGCGTACTTACCTGGGAATTTGTTTCCTCGTGTAACGTCTGCATCGAACTTTTGTTTGCGACGATAGACGTCTGTAATGATAAAAGGCACATGTATGAAATGCCTGCCATGTGTATGATACATTGCACACTACCATGTTGTGATTGAGAAACGAGGCGACGTACCAAGGTTACATTCACTTTTACTTAGTGTTACAGCTATTTGGCTTAATTTTGTCAACGAAAGGACGAACGTTAACTTCGTTGGTTATCCTGGTACTTGGAAAAACTAGTTTAATTTCAGTGTCAGGAACCAGGAGACAGAACTGAAGAAGGATATTTTGTAAATATTCCAAACATTCATCTCACATAGTTTGGAGTAAAACCACAGGAACAATATAGTAAGAATTAATTAATTTCTTACACTAGACAAAACTGTTCGAACGTCAGTAAGGACTAGGGGCTATAATAAGTTTGGCTAGGCCTAGTTCTAGGACCTAGTAGTAGTATTACTAATATTGTCATTAGTTAAGGTTAGAATAGAAGGCTACCAGTACCTATAGCTATTTAGTAATGTATTGGTAGTAAATGCCATGGTAAACCTTTTTGAAGATCAGCATATTTTTTAACCGCTATATTTTGATAGTTGGAATATGAATACCCTAGGCAACAAAGTGTTCCTGACCTAAGTTGCATGTTTTGCATACATTTGGCCCAAGGGCGTAGGAACCGGTGGGGCTGGGGGGGCGCCAGCCCCCCCAGTGAAAAATATGGTGGGGCGGAAGTATCATTCCGCCCCCCCGCTCGGCAAGTCAGAAAACCCCTTTTTCATTTCCAAATGAGAAAAAAAAATCACATTTGGAGCACCAAATTACATCTAAGGCCAGGTGAAAATGCAAAATTATTTACAAAATG
>JAIPMN010007849.1:4061-20411 GCA_020650975.1 Apostichopus californicus
ATAACATGAGAAAGTATCAAAGAACGTCGATAAGCATGGTTAGACTGAGTTCATGTTAGAACAGTTAAGCTGCTTATAATTTACAGGAGGCTTGGGGTGTTTGGCCTAACTTTAGAATCCGTACCATATGAATGGGAAAGCTTACTTCGAATCGGCAGAATAACAACTGTATAATCCGGTTAGGATTAGGAGATAGAAGAACGGGAGGTGGAGATAGGGAGTGATTACATGAATGTGGGAGAGAGATAGTAAGGGGGATATGGATTATAGGAATAGTCGAATGGTACGGATTCTAAATTAGTACCGGTTGTTTGTAATTAGCGATAACTTAATGAAATATGAGGCATAATATAATAATCTAGTCTTGAAGCTACATTTTATCCTGCCAGTTAAATGCTATCTTCTCCATCCTCCTAAATCCTTCCATGTGCCTAATCATTTCAGCAAGTCATTCTGTTCCTCCCAAAAAAACGGTACTTTCCGCTGAAAAAAACGTTGTTTTCCGCTGACAAATTTGTGTGCGGAAAACACCGTTTTGTTTCAGCGGAAAGTAACGTGTGCGGAAAATAACGGTACCCATGTATGTTAACTCGGACTAACTAACTAACTTACTCGGACTAACTAACTAACTTACCGTTAGTCCTAAGTTTACTGTATGGTTAGGACTTACAATTTTAGGCATAGGCTACGTTTGTATTTTTTGTACTTCTTCCGTCTGTAGGGTTACGGTATGCACTGTTTCTGGGAGGGTGACACTGGTGTCAAATACAAGTCAAAAGTAACCATATCCATGGCTAATATTTAAGAAAATATGGCATTCCATGTGTCATTAACGACAGAGTCGATTTGTCATATGACGAAGAATGATTAAACTAGCATTAGAAACTATAATATTTAAAAAGAACAGTTATCCCATGTATACCATAAACAGTGTTCTTGGCCCAATACTTCTTAGTAACTTGGCCCTCTGGAAACACCAGTAAGTCAGTCTTGAGAATAGAGCTATGTACAATATGCTATGACTTTTTTCTTCTCTTGTAGGGTTGCTAAAAAAACTTCTACCTTCTAACTCTTGCAATGAAGACCTTTTCAAGCTGAAGACCAGAAAGACCCAAATCAGAGTGCCATTCAGAGTGCCATTACTGTACAGTGTAACCCTTTTCGTCCTGACTAGATGTTGATATGACTGGAATAGCTTAAAATGGCTTTTGGATCACACACATTTGGGAGATCCCAGTCAGGTAAGCATCACTTCTTGTAGAATGGACGAAGACATCCATGAGTGGATTTGACAGGTATGTTTTGACAGATGCTGAGGAGGGTAACGGGGGGGGGGTGTTTGGGGGGATGGTATATTTCTTCAAATATCACAGTAGCATCAAAATTATGCAATCTCTATTAGCACAATTCAGCAAAATTCCCTGCAATTTGGAAAGAGTTCCATCCATGGGTATTTTTAAATTAGCTTAAAGATAGAATGGTTATATTTAGTTAAAATATTTTAAGAACATCCATTTCACAGGTTTGGAATGTTGCTTCAATTCTATTTGTTATTCTGTCAAAGACAAGCTTGCCAAAGTTTTACTTCATGATTTATCTATGCACTTCTACACTTGTTCTATGCTTGAATAGTCCACTACTGATTGGGAACTTCCTTCATGTCCCACCATGCTGGATGTTCCCTCCATGTATATTGTAAATGTGTGCCACACAGATTATTGAAAATCTCCCCTGGTTTCAAACTCACAATTCTTGCCAACAGATCTTACACAAGGATTCCCACTGCCCGAGACAGTGGTTGTGTGTGTAGCAGTACAATCCCAAAGTGACCATATAACCACCAAAAAAAAAAAAAACAATGGCACTCTTGCATAAATTTACCAGATGTATTGACAACTTTGTTTTTGTAAGCTAACTGACAAATTACAAAGATAGTTTGCCAGTATTTGAACCAATATGACCTTAAGTAGCAGAAAGACTTCCTACTAACTGACCATTTCTCTTCTGGAGTAATATAGTCAGAAAATATTTTGAAATCTTGTTTACAATTTTCTTATGCAATTTTTCTTACAGTTGGTGTGTCTAATGTTGAAGGACTGCAAATGAAACTAAGTGATAATGTAAAACCAACTCCT
The DNA here is from genome assembly GCA_020650975.1 of Apostichopus californicus. Taxonomy (NCBI): domain Eukaryota; kingdom Metazoa; phylum Echinodermata; class Holothuroidea; order Aspidochirotida; family Stichopodidae; genus Apostichopus; species Apostichopus californicus. The sequence goes on from JAIPMN010007849.1 coordinate 6,197, forward strand.
GAAGTGTATCTGCCGCACCATTTCCAACTTGTTGAATCATCTGTCCTGAGGAACGGAGAGGTAGGAATCTTACTAAAGAAAAATAGTATCTGGGCAAATGTATAGCATATGTATAGTCCTATTTTGTCGTTTATCCTTATCCCGAATTCATTTGTCAATATTGGATACTTAAAGGCATTGAAGACTCGCCCCAAACCGTGTGCCGCCCTCTGAAAAAGTTAACTTTCTGTTGCTTGCGAGTTCAGTTTTCTTCTTGTCGCTACAAAATGCAGACAGTAATGAAACGTGATACCTTGTTATCTTTTATCTAGACCTGAGATATCCATCGCTGTTATGTATACTGTGTTGTGGGTATTGACCGTAGCTGTATGTATTGACTGTACACTTGTGTCTAATTACCGACGGTAGCAAGCTGTGTGTGTATTTTCTGGGATCGATGGTGGTTTCTAACACTTTTGTTACACCTCATTCGAAACTAGGTCAGATTACCAGCATGAGACGTTTCTTTGTGCGCGAGTCTTCACACCCTTTAATAATTCTTACTGTTCAATCTATGTTACTAAATAATATCATATTATTGTATTTTGAGTGTACTAATTACCTCTTCCTGTCTGTGGTATCTTACTTGTAGGAATTCCTTTTTTCCACATAGTGGCAATTTCAACTTTCACTGAAATTATGTCTTCCATCTTTTCCTGTTTATTTTTATTGTTGCACATTTTCCCGTACAGCATAGAACAGAATGGATTACTTTTGCATGTTTTCAGTGTGACATGCTGTCAATGGCAAGATAAGAAATGTTTTTACGAAAACATATTAATTAGGTAATGAGAGAAGATTGATAATAACATAAATATGTTGGATATGTTTGCTTGATTTACACTACTGAATGCAGTATCTATGTAGACAAAACCTTGCAGAACCTTACAGAACCTTACATTTTTCTCTGTTCCTGTCTTGTTTTCCTCTAGATACTCAAATCATGCTCTTTACCAGCTACGTACCTGACATGCAAGCATAAAAATTGTTAACATATTTTCAAATTTCTTTGCTGTGTACTGATTATTCTCCTTTATGTATTTTATCAAACATACAGTATACCTTTGAAGCAGAGGAGGCATTCTTGAGTTGGACCAGGGATATCTTGGAGAGAGAGAAAAGCCGTCAGGAGTCTCTCGAGGAGTTGGAAAACGAAAGACGTGTGAAAGCAAACCATAAACATATCAGTCAAACTAATTCAGAGGAAGATCATGGTTTACCGAGGAAGAAACCAACTCCAAACCCCGAGCCGGTGTTAACACCGGTTCAGGCCCAGTTAGGTACTGACATTTTAATGCCGACACCATCTGGTAGCAACAAAGAAATAGTAGAAGATGGAGCAAAGATTGTCACTTCTGGTTCATCCAATCATTTATTCGATCTGGCGGACTTTGAAACCGTCTCGGACCCTTTTGAAGCGACCGAATTGCAGACTTTAAATGACATGGAGGAACTGAAGAGTGTCTTGGCCAGCTCGTCGTCCTCGACGACGGTGACTGCCGTACCGCCTCCGGGAGATAGCGATGGTGCAGACTCACCAGGGAGCTCTCCTGTTCCCGGGGAAGATCCCGCCAGTACTAGTAATGTTATAAGCAATTCTCAAACCGAAGAGACTGAAGAATGTCTGAAGATTACAGAAGAGGCACAGCTGGAAACCGAAACTAAATCGGTCTCTGTCGAAAGGAATGTGGTAGATAACGAGAGTCCCTTTAAGTCTCAGTCTGTGCCAAAAGACTCGTCTTACCTGAGCCAGTCACAGGTAGACCATGAAGATCTCTCTCAAAGCTTGGACAATTTTATCTCACATTCTACCCCCACAAACAGGAGGCAAGTGTTGAACAGCGCTCCCTTACCTCCCATTACCAGAAAGCCAGTAAGCCAATTCACCACGGAAAACAACAATTCGCACAAAGAAGCCAACGGCCAAAGACGGAGAAGCGATTCTTCACCGCTTGATTCTAGTTCCGCAGGGATTATTTCAAATCATTCTAAGACAACGAATCCACTGGGGTATCCCAATGTAAGTTACAACTCATCTTTTGAATGTAGATCTAGTGATTTACTTTCAGTCTATACATTTGTACATTAAATTGCATAATCCACACAAGTGCTGATAAGGGTTAACGCTAGGATGTTAAACTTGGTTGGGGTGTTAAACTTGGTTGGGGGGGGGGGGAATTTTTGCACGGACCCTCTAGATAAATTGTGGGATTCCCGCAATCGCGCATCCTAATGCGAACACTGGTGTTGATATAGTTACATTGACTAAGATGAAAACAAATGCAGCACGGAAGTATTTGTACAGTATGCATGTAGCAGTGTTGTAGTCCAGTCAAGTCCAATTTTTATGGACTTGGACTCAGTTGTGAAGGAGTCAGACTAGGCGGCCAGGGCTTGAGAACTTGGACTGAGACACACAAGTCCTAGAAATTTCAGACTTTTGTGTTACCTTACCTGAATTAAATAATTTTTTTGTTTTCATCTGAAAGTTGAAAGTAAGGTAAATTAATCGGCCGTAAATATGTTTGTTATTAACCCTTGTTAAGAAGCTACTGTACTGTTATTTTGCCTCATAGTATTACAAAATACATTTATTCAAATTAATATTCTTTAAGCTATGATAAAGGAATATAGTGACCCTATGTAAACTGTTGGCATATCCAGCCTTCATTATGAGAAGGGGGGGGGGATGGGGAGAGGGAGGGGCTAGGAAGTAAGCACATTCATGGTAGCATATGGCATTTCACAAGGATGTGTTTCGTTTTTAACCTACTGTATTGCTATGCTCAGAATGGTGAGCACAAACATGGTTCTTTCCAATTTGGCATTTTTCTTCCCATGCTGTACTAAGAAGACACATTGCAGTACAATTTTACCATGTTATTTCCACAATTTTATATAGAATTAATTAGAAGTTTGATCAGGTTGCTGATTTAAGTTATTTCCTGTGCTAGCATACTGTAGACTTTTTTTTTTGTGCTTAGGGGTAGGCAGCGAGTTTTCGGACCATTCCCAATATTATATTTGTTATAGGTGCCCAACAGGTGAATTAATGTTTTAACAGTCTTGTTAAAGTGTTACAGTCAGGTTTGTGTTTTTTTTCCGGGATAGTTCAATGCTTGAGAGGTATTCTAAATCTAGAAATGATAATCTTATTGCATTGCACGGTCATTTATGCTAGTTCCAAAGATCAGATTGATAGGGGAGGGGTGGGGAAGGGGTGGCATTGATATGATCTGCTGCCACCCCCATATTTGAAAATGGGGGAAACTCTCCTCTCTTCAGCATGTTATAAAAACAAGTGCTCCATAATTCGGAAAGATTTTTATTTCACACTCTTTTTCACACTTTTATTTCACATTATTAATTGTTAATAATGTTCCATATTTTAGATACTGACTTAGTGAGAAGGCAGGTTGTATACGATAGATAGAATATATATACTTGTTAAAATAACAATTAAATTTGTAAAAATTCTGTGCTGGGTATCCGTCAGTTTTTGGATCATGAAATCATGTCCACATCTTCTTGAATTATTAATTGTGGAAGTACCACATTGACACTGGTTTCATAAGTGGCCTAGGTTACAGTAGCTGTTCTGATTCTTTTAGTATTATAAGTTTATTTTTTTGTTAAATGAGAGCAAATTAATGCTCTTTACCACATCATTGTCATGCCCCTGAGGGACTCTAAAATGAAAGCAGGCAACATACCCCTAATCCAACATGCCCCAATCCAATACAGAATGCTATCCTATTTCAAAAGGCTCTGCTGGAAGGCAGCTTTAGTTCCATTTTTAGGTTCTTTCACCAGTATGACCCAGCAAGGATCTCAGTTGAGGTTCTATTTTAATTTGTTAAAGTTGATATTTCAAGAACTTGTTTAGTGGTAACTTGGTACTCAAGAAACTAGGACTCTAGACTTAGTCTCGGACACCAAGGACTCAGACTTAAAAAAAAAAGTACAGCACTTTGCCTTAGAAACACTACAGGAAATCAGATCCAAGGACTTGAACATGAATGAATTGGACTAAGTACAACATTGGTATGCAGGGTCTTCCTCTAAGCAATGATCATAATAATAATCTGACTAGAGGAGGAATTGGGTAGACTCAAACTTTTGTGTACCCTGTAGCGCCCCCTGAGATTTCCCAACACCCCCAGGGGGGTGGCAGGGACCACTTTGAGAACCACTGCTCCACTACATACAGCCTGATATATGGACCCTGATCTTAACACTAACTGCTTGATGGATGTTCATTTTGTGTTTTTTGTTTTGGACGTGCTTCTAATAAATAGTTATTAATTGTTTCCCTAAAATAGGGAACAGATTCAATCGGAAATAAAAACAGAGTCTCACAAAAATGACACGTTGATATGGTTTCTGGGAAACACCTCTATGCTCTCAACAGCACTGAAAGTTATATTTTATGTTCTCCATTGACTAGATGGTTTCTGGGAAACACCTCCATGCTCTCAACAGCACTGAAAGTTATATTTTATGTTCTTCATTGACTAGATGCTTTCTGGTCGAATTTTTAACCCTGCGTAAGATTCGTCAGCGATTAAACCATCGAGTGACAATTTTTCTAACTTTTTTTTCCACAGAATCTTAGCAAGTACGAACCACTTCCACCCTCTCCTGCCCCGTCGTCGAGTGAAAGCATGAGGTCACAGACCAAGCCGGACGATCCGGACTTCACAGCCTTAGATTCAGAGAGTAAAAACTTTGCGAGGATGATCATCTCCATGGGTTTCCCGGAGGGTAGGACGGCCAGGGCGGTGAAGCGATTAGGGCATGACGACAGATTGGTGAGTATTTTGCCGATCTTTGATTATTTTTGTTCCTAAAGAAAATGCCTGAAATCACTGCTAAACATGAAAAGAGAAACAGAGTTAGAGATGGCTGGTGATTTCTTGACATTTATTTTTGTTGAGGTCTTTTGTTCTTTGGATACAGGTATTGTAGTGGAATCCACATTGTCATAGTCAGACTTCACGTGTAGTCCTTGCAGACTTTCAAAACAGACCGATCCATTTCTGTGTCTAGTCTGCACAGTATCCTGGTCTGCATTGTTGGGCCTCCAGTTCTTACAGTCTATCGCCAAACCCTTACAGTCTTACTCTTTACAGTTTCAGTAAAAGTTCCAACCTGTTACAAGTCCTTCAACACTGCTTTATACCCCACCAGTGTGTATCAGTCATAAACATATATACTTTTCTTCTCCACAAAAGCAACCAAATTATGATCTTGGAAATTAAACCTGTAGGTTAATATATTATTTATCTTTCTGCGACTCTGTAAGGCTTTTATGAAAGTGTATACAGAGTAGCACACTCTACAAAAGATTTGTCAGAAAAGATATTTAAAATTTGAGTTACTTTCCAGGGTCTTTCGAATGCATCAATACTATCCTCTCCTGGTATCAATATCTGTCTGAGAACAATTCTTTTAGTATCCATGGAAACCATTTATTATCGCCATTAAAATATTGCCACAGCTTCAAAACAGTTGACTTGTTTGTTTAATTTCCTGTTTGCTGTAGAAGAATAGAATATTAGTTGAAAATTTTGCAAGCATTGAATAATGTAAATATCAGAGCAGCCGTCCCAATATTATAAACACCCAATTACCCCATTACTTACATAATGTACTCAGACACTGTTTGAATTCTTTACAAAGCTTGACCTTCAAAATTTATTGCTTAATTATGAAAATTTAGAACTGAAGGTCATAGTCAAAGTGAAGTTATTTGCTCATATAAGTGGATGGTATGTTGTTGACAACTGTAAAAGCCACGTAGTGAAAGTTTTGGAAGAAAATCGAAAATGATTAGGTTCCTTATTTGTTTTGTTGAAGTTGTTTGGAACATAGCACAAGATTTTGTTACCATAGCAACAGGCCATCATTGACTGGGTAATTAATTACAAACCAAAGCTTCACGTTGCGTTAAAAGCAATAATGTGAATGATATGACATTGATGTAGAGGTATGAAAGTAAGTCGATTGGTCATTTGAAGCTGAAGGTTCAGTATCATCAACTATTGAACCGAGAAGTTAGCTTTTCATTATGTACGGCCTTGTGTATACATGCAATTTTGTTACCTCTTATTTTTATTCTGTAAATGAATCAGTAGTCACAAAATTAATTGCCGTCTTGCGTCTTGGAATAGAAAGGCAAGGTCATCTGTGCAAAAGCAGTGAAACTGTTGTGGAACTTCTGCACGGTAACATTTTTAGTTTTCATTGGTATGAATGTTGCTATCGTTACTTGATGTTACGTCGTAGGTGAGAGAATTGTTAAAGAAGATAAGATGTCATCTTTTTAAACCATTTTGTTGAGGAGGAGGAGATGGGAACATCCAGTCATAAATTTAGAGATATCAATGGTGACAGTGTATCGCAAGTACTGACGTTTACATCCAAGAAGACCATTATAGAGACTGATATTTTCCACCACTCAGACACTACAGTAGTACAGTACCTTCTCCAATTAACATTTTGGTATAGTGTCGGCATTAAGTTAAGAAAAGAAAAGTTAAGAAAAAGACTTCCAAGTAGTTTTGAAGCAATTACTAAAAGCAGTGCAAATTCTGAGAAACTCCTGCAGGGTTATATATATGTCAGTTATCGGTTCTTTTCACTGTTGTTTATTGTTCAACTGACTGTCGGTGAGAGAGTTGGTACAGAAGATAATGTTTTCTGCTCAAACCGTTCTACTACTTGGGAAGATATATGATCATTGCAGTTTTTTTGGACATTTGATACATTTTTCACAGTGTTAACATCAGAGACTATTATCAAAATTTTGCCAGCACTTAAGAGATAAATTTCACACAGGTCTCTCAGACCCTACATCCTTCACTTTTGCACATGTATCTTTGGAAGCAATCTTTTGGTATTATGAATGCCCCAAAGCAAAATTCAAATAGTCCTCATTGCAATTGCTACGCACACTTTGAGAATTCCCTCCCCCCCCCGCACCCTCACCCATTTTTGGTTGCAGTCTTGGGTTCTTACATTTACTGGGATTCATTCTTAACATTGTGTGATTTTTATCTGCAGGTTATTGATGCGTTATGTGCAGTTGACAGACTCAGTAACCAAGGGTTCGGCGAGAGGAAAGTAGAGGAAGCTCTTCATCTCTTGGACAATAACGATGAAAAGGTAGGGTGTACGACATCTCTCACCAATCAAAACAGACTTGCTCCCCTCGTCAGTCTTTACATCCATGAAAACCAAAGAAAGGAACAAAAAAAAGAAGGAAAATTTAAGGAGAAGCAACCTCAAACCAACCATGATAATTGACTTTATTCAATCTAGATGCTTGTGATACCTCAAACCGCTGAACAAATTCATTCAATGGTTACAGGTCATTCTGTATTTGGTGCTTTACATCAGTCTGACTATATGGACCTAGCTGTCTCATATTTGTACATAATTAGATACACCACATCAGTCTAATAAAAAGATCTATGTAAGTGGTGACAACCACTTTGGAACCTTCCACCTAGTGAGTTTGTAAAGTATGAAATAACAAAACTTAATCCTTGGTGTCCCATATTTAAATGACCAATATGTAAGTGTCCCAGCCTGGACCCATACATCAAATGTATGTGTTTTCGTTCTTAATTTGCAAACGTTTTTGAACGTGTTTCATCTTTTCATTATTACTGATGCAGTCTGGTGGACAAAGATAACGGATCAGTTTTTTCAGGTACTTTATTGTCATGTCAGATTGAACACTTAAAAGTAAAATATTACAGCTATTACTGATGTCACAGTTTGGATTCTTCCCTGTTCAAAAGGCTGAATACTTGAGCAAGTCCAAAAATCACCACGAATGTTGGTAAAAAATACAGCAACTAGTGATGTCACAGTTTGGATTCTTCTCAATTCACATGGCTGAGTACTTGAGCAAGTCCAAAAATCACCACCAGTGTAAGGTAAATAGTACAGCAATTAGTGATGTCACAGTTTGGATACTTCCATATTCACAAGGCTAAGTACTTCAGCAAGTCCAAAAATCAACACCAGTGAAAGGTACAACTTACAGCTATTGGTGATGTCACAGTTTGGATTCTTCCCTGTTCACAAGGCTGAGTACTTGAGCAAGTCCAAAAATCACCACCACAAGTGTGTGAACTTATTACGCTTATTCTATGTTGGTTCATTTAATGGTGGTAACTACGGAGGTTGTTTTTACAAATATTGCTCATAGGGTTTAAGTATTTTCTATCAAATTGTGGCATTGTTTTAGTTACTGCATTGTTTTTCGTTGAATTTTTCTGGAAAACACAACAGTCCTACTGCAATCAATTACGAATCATTGATGACTTCTCTACTCATGTATGACCCTTTTCTACTTTGATTTACAATTCTTCCCCGACAGATACTGGCGTTCCTAAAGTTATTGAAACAATTTGAGGAGCTCGGATTTAAATCGGATGATATAAAGAGGGAACTTTTACTCCACGGTAGTGAAGAGGAAAAGGTTCTCGACGCCCTGACAGCTAAACCTTGATGAGTTCAAGCAGAGATACACACACATATATATAGATATATATATGTATGGTGCTATATTCAGCATGATAACAGAAACGAACACTGTGAGTGGAGATTATTGTCACCTGTAATAGGTCAAATAGGTTTTAATTCATTTGGACCATGAAGAAAATGGATTTTTAAAGAGGACTGTTGCAGTATCCTTTGAACCAGAATGTTCTATCGCTATATAGAAGTAGTTCTATGAAATGTAACTTTGTTATGAGAAATGCTGATTTTTCAAAGATTTCTTAAATAAAATGAGCTTGCAAAAAACTCAAACGAAAGTTTAGACTTAAATATTTTCTGTGCATTGTTCTACTAGTTACTTCTCTAGAAATGGTATCTGCTATAAATGTTTCTTACCATACAGACTTGACTTCCGACTAAGGTAGAGTTTTTTTCTGTTTTTTACTTTATCTAATGACTAATGTTTGACAATAAAGCATATTCAAGCTTTTCAGTAGTTTGGTCCTTTTTTATGCAAACCATGGAGTTAGAAGTCAAAACTGTACTACTCTGTTCCTCACAGGTCATGTGAATTTTCATAAAACACTTGGGTAACTGTAGTTTCACTAGATGCTCTGTGAAACATTAAAAACAGCTTCTGTGCATGTTACCAAAAACATTAAAAATATCGAATGAAAATATTGTACAAACAATTCAAACTGAAGTGATGGAAGATTGACTATTCCAGACTGAGAATAGCTTGAGAAATCAATCGGGAACCAAATGAAAAAACATTAAATACATCTACTTATGTTGACAGCTATACCTGTCCCTTCAGGCAAATCAATTTGTGCATAAAATGTAGTGTTTGTGATTTGTTGGTTTGCATATTGATGCATAGTCTCACAAAATATGTTTTGAAATTTTCCACACACTTTTCCAGGTTTGAGCCCTAAGCCAAGACCTGCCACACTGTCATAGTGATGTTCCATAAACCTAGCTTAATTTGAATATAAGCTTTGGGACAGTTGATAATGCCTGTATCTCGTAATGCTAGGTAGCGTCTAATGTAACGTGTGGTTGAGATGACGTAACTGGTTAGATTAGTGATATCAGTGAAATCAGATGAAAAGTATGTTTCTGATTGATCTAATTTTAGTCCTGTAAGGGTATGAGATCATTTAAATGCTGCCTCTGTCTTATGATTCAAACTCATTGAATTTCTTTAAGTACGATGGACTTGTCTCCTAGAATGACAGCAATACGTTTACAATTTTTTTTTTTAAAGTACTCCATGTATTAAAAAAGAAAGTTTAGGTAAGGCTTAGAATATCTTCATATTCCACCATTTGTATGCAACCTTTGATTTACTGATTAAATTTTCTTGATTAAACAGTTGCTATTTCTTGGTGTCTCGGTGCAGTTTGACGCTTCAGTCTCGTTCATTTGATAGTTTAAGTAGAAGAACAATTGGTACCTAAGCTGCATGTGAAACCAGTTTTACATGAAAACCAATTTTTAAATTTCACTGACATGTAAATATTATCTGAAAACCACATATATCAGAAGTGGCAAACCTAGGATAGTTGGCACCCAGTGTGGAACCTTCCCTTGTCACCCCCTGCAGGGGATGCCATCCTGGGGGAGGGTTGTGGAGGGATATAAATCCCTCCCCTTAGAGATATTTTGTTTATGTAAGGGTGGCTTAGATGCAAACTGGTGCTTTCTTTGGCAAACCTTTGTATTCTTCTTCTGTCAGCAAACTTTCCTGATTATAACACAAGTGACACAATGAAACCAAAGATATAAGAAGTTCGTTATTGAAGTATGATCCATAAATCTTGTGAAAAAAGTACATTTTGCTGGATTTCCTTCATTGCAAGCATGGGAAATACATGTCTACGCAGTTATAAACATTGTAAAGTTGCATTTTCTTTTTTAATTTTTTTTTAAAATCCATTTGGAACGAAACAGTTGGTGGAATGATGTATTTGTGAAGGCCCCCTCCTCTCAGAAACTGGGCGTCTTAGGTGTATTATGAATTTACTTTTATGAGAGTCTGCCTATAAATAGTACAGTAGTTCTGCTTTGTGACGTTCTTTGGCGTTTCTGTTACATACCATACCCTACATGGGCTTTTGCCATGTTATTTACTGTTTTTTTTAAATTATTTTAATTTAAATTTTTCACAAAGGGTGGGTAAGTACCTCTTAAATGAATTATCTGATGTTTTGTAACACATTTGTTTCTGTCCTGATCCTTTTCAATGACAAAAAAAGGCAGTTTTTGGTTCAGATATACAATCTTAATAGGGAAACAGAACTCTCAAATTACATCCCCGAGTTTTTGATTGTCATGAACTCACACAAGTTGGTATATATTATGTAAATTTGGTAGATCTATGGATGTTGTTCTTATCTACATTCCTGCAAGTTAAAACGTGACAGCATCAACATGATTGTTTTAGATAGGTTTCTTCATTCATTTTAACTTTTGTTAATTGAAGGATCATTCAGGGTCTCATTAAAGTTTTCAATAATGACAATTATTAGAGGTTTACAACTTAAAAGCATTCAGAATATAATATACTGTGCAATTATAGAACAAATCCAGGAATTTTATCATGATTTATTTCAAAACAAAACCTCTGGGGATATCACCAAGCAGATTTATTCTCTACTTTATTCCAAGTGAGAAAGAAAAGTAAAAAATCAGACAACATGAGTTTTGTTTACTTTGAATAAAAGATTGAACAAAACCATAGCAAAACACCACGTCATTCCCAGAGATTGCAAATCCAATTCATTAGTCTAACTGTAAGAATGTAACTTTCCCTTTCCCTTGATTAGGAAACAAACTTTTACTCTGAGTGCATTTCTTGTTGGTGGGGGGGGGGGGGGGGGGGGGGTGATTGGCAACAAATGATCCATTTTAAAGTCTTATGTCATTCTTTAGCAACTCAGTCAATTGATCTATGGAAGACACATTTTGATTCAGTTGTGTAACTTTTGCAAGACTCAAGGTGAACATTTTCTTTGTGCAACTTACTGTTCACATCTCAATGAATATGTATGTAATGTATGTATGTACTTTAGATCCTCCTGCAAGCAGGAACTCACAAGTATTTTTAGATCCTCCTGCAAGCAGGAACTCGCAAAGAAGCCATCATTGGCTTATCAAAGCCGCAAGCCAACCGAAGTCAGTCTCTTAGATTCATATTTAACGTCCATGATTACAAATTGTCAATTGTCAACAACTCTGTAACTGGACGATATACATTAATCTTGGAGTGACTGGAACTCGGGACCTTATGATTGAAAGGCACCGGCGTTAACCACTGAGCTAACACTCCTTAATATACATGAATATATTGATGAATATTGATGAATATATTGATGAATATATTGATAATAGTCATGAATATTCATGAAACCAAGCCACAAATGGATACATAAAAGAAGCTTTTCTTGACTATGGTCATTTCCATATATAGTATGTTAATCTTGTAAATACATATAAGGTCAGTTACTGCTATTCAGTTTTGGTTAAAAGCATTGCTGAAAGAGATTTAGAGAGTTCGAACTCATAGAGCAGTAGTATTAGTCTCCGGAGTTATTTCATTTATCTGTGAAAGTGAGAGCCATCTCGATCCTTCTTCATCTTCCTGCAGACCGAAGCGAAATTTGAGGAAAAACAAGTCGAAACGAAGCAAAATAAAATGTCACAGACAAGTTAACTGAAACATTCAACAATAAATATATTGAAAGTTAGACTAAAACTTCAGTTTCAGAGTTTAACTCACCCAAATTATTTGATCTAATCTTTTATGACCAATTGCTTGAAACTTTTGCTCCTCTTTCTTTTTTTTTATATAAAAGTATATTGAATTCCATATTTACATTCGTTTAATAGTCAGTAAGAAGAAAATAAACGGAGAGGAAATGTGCAACATTTTTAAAACATGCAGTTTTATGATATTATACAAAACATTGTTATTGCTTGTAAACATTTCTGAGTTGATTAATATTATTTTTATTATGTTTTTTTTAATTTTAATCTGATTATCGTATGACCTGGTGGAGAGAGTAATACAGTTGTCAATTCTTCGTTTGTTATTCATGGTGTACAAGAGAACTGCTTATTGTCAGAAATTGTAAAAGAAAAACAAAACTATATAATAATACATTGTTTTTTTTCTCATTGAACAATGAAAACAAATGTTGTTTTTACTTCTTCTTTTCTTGCGTAGAATTTGTTACCATCGGATCGATGGTGCATACTTGACTTTAGACACAACCATAATTATGTTTAATGTTTTAAACCGTCAAAAAAAACGCGTTGCTATCAGTCTAGGTTGGATTTCTATAACACTTTTGGAAAACAATTTTTAACAATTTTTCAACAATTATTACAATATCTGATAAATGAGGTTCATTAATGAATTAATTTGACTGGACGATTTGGTGTAATATACAACCGTTATGTCAATTCCTCTCATGCAACACAATACGGGTAGTTTGTGTGTACTACAACATTTTCAACTACAAATGGTGGTGAATGACATTCCAAAGGTGCTGTGTTGTTGACTATTTATAATTTATACAACGATAGATTAATATTACGTCATCATCAAATTAGCCTTAAAGGAGCATTTTAGAGTTGGGGGGGGGGGGTGGAGGGGGGGGGTTGACTTAAACGACGACAGTCCACAGCACCTCCTTTATAAAGTCACGGATCCACCCTGGGACCTACTACTATCCTAAATTTACTTTAAAAGTTGCGAAAGATAGCACAATTCTGTAACTAAGCATCCTTCCTACTACCATGGGGTAGGGGTGGGGAACACCTTAGACATCCCAGGACACACATCGGTGACGAATGATCAGCTGACACCTCCCAAACGATCTCTTTTGATCCGTCGCAATGAATTGCCCCAAAGAATATGTTCTTTGTAAGCATTGTTTATAGCTTAACATATAAACTTCACATAGGGAAGGAATGAATCGTTTTAGTCATCATTAAAATATTCTAAACATTGTAAAGGTGAATATTTTGAAAAATTCAAATAACATATTAGACCAATAATTCGAACCAAAAGAATACTTCTTAATTATTTGAAAGGACTATGACATATCAACAATGTTCTGATTAAAGTCAGCTAAAAGTTTCCTCCCATAAATAAAGCTTGTTGTGCTCTTCGGTAACTATAATAGTTAAAGACAGAACTAAAGGTATGGGGTGTTATGAATTATGAAATTATGAAATACACGAACATTAACATGCGGAAACGCTCTGATTTCTTTTTATGTGCTGCTCACCGCGCTTGATAATCCTGACTGTTGCAGAAGTCTCTGCCAAGGAAAATTTCGAGCAGAGCGTTAATAATGATCTTCTTTTTTTTCCTTCAATATATTATAACAATGCCTACATTCAGGTAAATCGATTTTGGTTTTCTTCGTTTTAGTTATAGCTTTTTTTCTATTTCTTTCTAGAAAGGGGGAGATGGAGGGATAGAAAGAAAGATTTCATAGTTGTAATTAAATACGAGTTGGAATGGTTTGACCATGAAGGGGAAAATCAAATAATTCGTTACACGGTGTACCAGGAACGACTGAGGCTATATTGATTATAGTAGTACCGTAAGTGACCAAATAGCTATTTAGACTGTAATAAATAGCCTGTG